>BLKR01010869.1:0-44322 GCA_011170035.1 Teleogryllus occipitalis
AATGTGTAAATGTGTTCGTTTAAGAGGACATCCGCGACGTTTTTCGCCGATAATGGTGGTGATATTGCTGCACTTACATGTCACCGAGGGTGGCGATTTTCAAATGTAGCTGAATATTACATTGAAGAATCAGTTAATAATAATATTTACATTGCAACAAGATATTGGTTTGCGCAGAAAGTAAAGAAAAAATAAGGAATAATAAATTGGAATTAAATACATCTTCTGGAGTGTCTTTGACAAATTTATCCAACTGTACTATTAATATTCATATTCATAAAAATATAATTAGATGTTCTTTGTTATTATTATTAAATATTACCGAATAACAGCAACATGGAATTTTAAAGTAGTAATAAGTTAATAAATTATATTTTAAAAGTGGACATTTTTTCACAATATATTTGATTTTACTGTGAACACAAAATCTATTTACATGGTACCACAGCCTTCTTTATACTCCATTCTTTATACTCCATGATAAATGGGGGCTGCGACTATTATGTCAGTGATAACTCATATTTCGTGCAGAAATAGCGATGACGTAACGATTCGTGCCATAATATGCCATAATGTTATCGAAAAGGGTTGTTTTATAATGTTTGGTATACCATAAAACCCAGTTATAACATTTTTAAGTTCAACAATCATAAACAATTGAAAAATAAATCTTACATTTAAAGAAAGATGTGCTTTCAATTGTTTTCATTGTCATTCATTCCTGTTGTTTCCATTGTTTTTGTTTTTAAATGCAACAATTTTTAAATACTTTGAACTTAATAAAATCGCTCTTAACAACCTCACCATCATGTTTTCTCAAACAGTAAATGTAATCGTTCTATTGAATTTCGACAACTAGCAAAATCAAATATTGAATAAATTACATAAGCGTTTTCTACAAATTGTATGATGTTATTAATATTTAGTGTTTATACAATAATGGTAGTAAATTTTTTAAAAAGCACATAAATTTTGTACTTAATTTCATTAACAGTAATAACATGAAAGTTTGTTTTTCATTTAGTATTTGATTTCTAAGTTCTGCTCCCATTTATCGAGATAAATTCAAAATTGACTCCCAAATATTTAGTTTAATTTAATTAAATCATCTCGGGGTAGCGGGTAATAGTTTCATAACTGACATTTTGACAATTAATTTATGTAATCATTTTCATCATGAAACAGACTCTGGGTAATTGCATTATCGAATATTCAAATTCCAGATAATCGAGATTCCACTGTGTGTGTTAATTGTTTTATCTTGTGATTAAGTTTATTTAACACTTTGGAACGTTCAAAATAATGCCCACCTTCTGCCATGCGCTAGCCAAAGTCCAACAACGCACTACAATCTATGGTTGAGACTCTACAGACACCACCACACACGACGGGTGCTTGGCTGGACAGTTGGAAGCTCAGGGCTTGACTCGACTAGGACAGCTGAGTGGTGCCCGGCTGGGGAGAAATGAGGAGGAAAAGCTCTGTAATATGGCGTTCCAACGGGGGACCAGTGGGGCGCCACCTACCGTGATTCTCTACACTTAAGAGATTAATGACTTGAGTAGTTGACGCGCGTGGGCACTGCAAATAATTGATCTTTAAAGTACTAGTGGACAAGGTGGATATCAATGTCGACGGAGTACAGTAATAATTTATTATGATTACATCTGAATCCCTTCAATTAATAGATTTTGGATAAATCATCAGTCATTGCATTAAAACTTTTTGTTCTTTTTCTATAAAATGTACTTATGATTTCATCTTTGAAATATTTTTTAAATTCGAACGAAAGTTTTACAATTAATGTATTGTAGACAAAATCTCTCAATAAATACGGAAACATATTTTTAATTAAGTACTTAGACAATATATTCAGGATTATTGTAAACAATAATTAAAATGTTTTTCTTCCTCACTGTTATTAGTTAACAATTAATATTGCACTTTAAAAATCTAAGGTAAGTTAAAGCTCAACAATTGACGGATTAATTTGATTGCGAAAGAAATCTCTTGTTTTAATACTGGACAAGTAGAAAATTTTCGAAAATAAATTCAAACGCTTGCAATTTTTAAAATTTCAGATGTTTCAATGAAAATTGGAACAACGTCATATTTATAAATGCACTTTCTTTTTTCTAGAAAAAAACTGAAAGAAAATAATTACAGCCATTTTCCGAAAAAAAAGTGTCAGGAACATCGTGTAAAAATTAAAATATCTTATAGATCACCAGAGCAGCACAACTAGATCTAACCCCTCGTATTCTCGTTTTTACTATGTTTCAGCTCAAAACAGACAGACAACCCGACTTTCGGTTTCCAAATTGCATGAATCTCCACGCCATGTGCTTCTTTCTTATCCATCTTTGGATCAGCACAAACAGATCATTGTCGTGTTTTGGACGTTGCAGCTTAAAGGCTTCAGCGCGAATTTTAGTCCGAAAATTCGAGATCTTCTGTCGAGGTGATTCCAATACTTTTCTGTAATTCAAGGAGGAAAAGTAAAGGGAAGACAGATTCTTAATTCGAAATGTTTCGTTAACCAATTCGCTGGGGATGGGGTGCTTATATAGAGGAGTTACTCTAAGAAGGGACCAGTTTGACAGACCAGGCATCAAATTAACGTCGTATAAGGCGATGGCCTTGCAAGACAGTGATGAATCCATTTACAAATGATGATTGGGAGCGGTGGCTCAGTGCTTCAACTGATGTCACTGTAGCGCCTCCGACGGATTCTAGGTACGAGTCCTGACGGTGGTAGGATTTTCGACACTAGCTTTCCAGCTAGGTCGAATTCAGTCGCTGTCTGGAGGAGAATTCTAGCGGCCGGCTGCTCTAATCGGTAGTTTTCCGTGGTTTCTCCGATCAACACCAAGCGAATGCCAGAGCATTACCCTAACAAACGGGCCACGGACCGCGCGCGATCTGTCCTTCCTCTTCCTTGTCCTATCTCTCTCCCCTTACACACACACACACACACACACTAACACATTTCCCGGGAGACCGGCCGGGCGGTACCTCGCTGGTGGGAGAGTCCTGGTTAGAGGGAAACCCCACTAGCCGACGGTAGGTCGGCGCCGGATCTCGCCATCCAGCGGGGGAAGATCAGCCCCATCTCCCGATAAAAAACATGCATTACACTAACACTAATGACCAAAGCAGTTGTTGCGGCCGGAAACGCGAAAAAAATCAATCAGTCATTTACAAATGCGATAACTGTAAACAAAAGCATAGACGAAGGACATGACGGACGTAACGTACAGTTATGTTGCCAGCAGGAGGCAAGCAGTGACTGTCCAAGCGATCCCTTCTTATAGAAATCTCTGTATATCACCATGCCAGATATCGACTGGCAGCGCAGGGGCATACTCGATAGCCTTCCGCAATGCTACTTACCGCAGACTCGCGTTTATCCCAAATATAATCCCAAAGTCAACCTCGGATACGAAAAACTCCGCTAATCCGGAGATCATATTGTAATGGATCATAAAAGCCAGTAACACTGAACATTTTTAGTTTAATGATAAGGAATTGTTAATGTCTATTTACGCACATCAAAATTAAGAACACATTCAGAAAGGAATATAAAAAAACAACCTAATTTACCTTGTAAAAACAAAATTATCCAGCGAACTTGAGGACTGCTGAATATGGAGAAGTCTCAATATTACACGAATCGGTGACGGCATCAACCACTGCACACGCAGGTTCGTTCCTTCAGCAGAAACTAATTTCCACAAGGCCCCTATTAACCCCGAGCGTCGATTAAGCGGGACTCGGATAACAGAGAGACTACTGAACATCGTGGATGAAACTGCGCGGGGGCGATCTCTCTCTGCACGAGCGAATTCCGCGCATGCGCAAAGCCAAGCGGCACCCAGGCGCCGTTCCAGGAAAGCGCCGCAGAAACGGAGAGTTGTGTATCCGGCGGAGCAGACGGCGCCTGGCGACTGACGTAAAGGCGGGCAGGGCAGGGCAGGGCAGGGAGGGCAGTTGGCTAGGCGCTGTCAGCACCGCTGCGCCGCGAGGCACCTTCCGCGATTCTCGACTCCATGGCCAGAGTGCGTGTTTGTGTGTGCCGGCGAGTTGAGTGCGACTGTCAGAGAAGGAAGAGAGAGAGAGAGAGAGCGTGTGTAAGAGAGAAAGCGTGTGTAAGAGAGAGAGAGAGAAAGCGTGTGTAAGAGAGAGAGAGAATGTGTGTACGAGAGGAGGAGAAAGTGTGCGTAAGAGAGAGAGAGAGAAAGTGTGTGTAAAGGAGAGAGAGCGAAAGTGTAAGAGAGAGAAAGTGTGCGTAAGAAAGAGAGAGAAAGTGCGTAAGAAAGAGAGAGAGAAAGTGTGCGTAAGAGAGAGAGAGATCGAGAAAGTGTGTGTAAGGGAGAGAGAAAAAGAGTGTGTAAAAGAGAGAGAAAAAGAGTGTGTAAAAGAGAGAGAAAAAGAGTGTGTAAAAGAGAGAGAAAAAGAGTGTGTAAGAGAGAGAGAGAAAAAGAGTGTGTAAGAGAGAGAGAGAAAAAGAGTGTGTAAGAGAGAGAGAGAAAAAGAGTGTGTAAGAGAGAGAGAGAGAAATAGTGTGTAAGAGAGAGAGAGAGAGAAATAGTGTGTAAGAGAGAGAGAGAGAAAGAAAAAGAGTGTAAGAGAGAAAGAAAAAGAGTGTAAGAGAGAAAGAAAAAGAGTGTAAGAGAGAAAGAAAAAGAGTGTAAGAGAGAAAGAAAAAGAGTGTAAGAGAGAAAGAAAGAGAGTGTAAGAGAGAAAGAAAAAGAGTGTAAGAGAGAAAGAAAAAGAGTGTAAGAGAGAGAGAGAAAAAGAGAGTGTAAGAGAGAGAGAGAATGTGTGTGTAAGAGAGAGAGAGAAAGTGTGTGTAAGAGAAAGAGAGAATGTGTATGTAAGAGAAAGAAAGAAAGTGTATGTAAGGGAAAGAGAGAAAGTGTGGAGAGAGAGAGAGAGAGGGGGTGACTAGCGAAATAAACTATCACCGGAAGACTCATTACTTGCGAAAACGTGTGGATAGCTTGTGCCTTCGTATGCGTAATTATGAGGGAGTGCATCTTATCAATCGTCAATTCCAGAGTTGTTCTGAAGAACATCGAAAGAACTCCAGCTATAGATAACATTTGGAGACTAACATTGATAAAATCAAGAAAGCCTCACGCACGTCTTTATTGGAACGAATGGAATTGCTAAGACCTTTTTATCAAAGAAAATATGCTGAAATTGTCAAATTCTTATTATATACGTAAACGAGGCAAATAATTCTATTATATTGTTCTATATTATCCGTATATACTTTATTTATCGTTATGGCCTAACGTTTTAGTACCAAATGATTGAATAAATATTTTAGTTCTCATTCTATAAATTAAATCAAATTATGTTGGTATAAAATTAAATAAGTAAAATATAAATGTTATAGAAGATGCGAAATGGTCCTCAAAAACTGAGTCGACACTCATTTTGTCAATAGATTATTCTGGAACAGTAGCACCAAAGTATTGTCCACTATGTTCTGACATCTACTAGTCCACTATGTTCTCTATCTCTGCCTTAATGACAATATTTCGTCTCGTTAGACAGGGAGCGGTAGCTCAGTGCATCAACTGATGTCACTGCAGCGCCTCTAACCGGGAGGTCCTAGGTTCGAGTCCTGACGGCGGCAGGATTTTCGACACTAGCTTTTCAGCTAGGTCGAATTCAGTCGCTGTCTGGAGGAGAATTCCAGCGGCCGGCTGCTCTGATCGGTAGTTTTCCGTGGTTTCTCCGATCAACACCAGGCGAATGCCGGAGCAGTACCCTACCAAACGGGCCACGGACCGCGCGCGATCTGTCCTTCCTCTTCCTTGTCCTATCCTCACCCCTTAGACACACACTTACACTAACATACACTACACTACCACATATTCCGGGAGACCGGTCGGGAGCTTAGAGCTTGTCCCGGCTAGGGCGGTGCCCCGCTGGTGGGAGAGTCCAGGTTAGGGGGAAGCCCCACTAGCCGACGGTAGGTCGGCGCCGGATCTCGCCATCCAGCGGGGGAAGATCACCGCCATCTCCTGAGAAAAAACATGCACTACACTAACGGGACTAATGACCAAAGTAGTTGACGCGCCCGGAAACACGAAAAAATCAATCAATCGTCTCGTTAGCCAAAATTAGAAAAACACTGAAAACCCCAATAAACGAATCAAACCTTACAACTCGAAAAAATTAAATAGGGAAAATAAGGAACATTGAGTTGAATCTAACTTTTAATCAATATTTCCGTTTTTATCGTGCTTGGCGAGTGAATGAATAATCTACATTTTGAATGTGTAAGGTTTTAACTACAACTACAAGATAAGAATTTTAGTATAAGAATATGCAATTGTAAACAGAACCTTCAAACATATAGATATCAACGCTAGAATTATATAATAATACAATGCATTAATTTCTATTCGGACTCACAATAACTTCTTGTTTAGAAAAGGATATTGAACTTTATTCCAACTCTAGTGTCCTTTTAATTCAAGAAGTGTAATGAACTAGTATTCGTAGCATTTGAAAATAAGTTAACGGACGTAAATTTATCGCGAGTCTAGTGAAGGCATGCGTGAAAACGAAAAGAAACTGAATGAAACATCTATTATGCCTCCGTAACCCAGATTAAATTAGTCAAACGCCAAAGGACAAAGCGACATCGTAAATAATTTGTCGTGTGCCGTAACAGCTGCTGCACAATGGCTGGCAACCTCAGAACCATATCGCCGGTGTGTGGAGCAATCTCTGCTCGGCCTCTTGCGAGGAGGAATGCAGGAGGCGGTGGTGACTGAGACGGATCCAACTGGAGAGGGCGGTGACAAAGTAGCTCGGGACACCATCGTAAATAAGGCGACATCTTGGCCAGATTTGCGCAGTAGATAATCATTAAATCAATCAGATGCGAGATGCAAATAACAAAGTACGATTGGTACACATCTTGTAACATTATATTTTACGTTACATTATTCATGTAATCGAACAATAATAAGTGTATAATAATGCCCAGAATAACAATGTTTTTGCTTTTTTAGTAAGAATTTACATTAGAATACAGTAAAATAACGTTTTCCGTGAGAAGACGTCTACTCATTCATGGAAATACAAAATGTCACTTTTAATCATGAATTAAATTTAAAATAGCTAGGGTTGGGACGGGGGAGTTGACAAGGTTCCAGAGCTCGGACATTAGACAATACCCTACGACCTGAAGATAACATTGAAAACAACAGCGAAAATTCAATGACAAGAACAACAAACAACCATTGTGTTGTTTCCCTTAAGGTGAGAAGAGATGGAAAGTGAGGTGGAAGAGAAGTTGAGAACCACGCGTTCGCGGCGAGTGACGGCCAATTAGAGGGCTCGCTGACAGAGTGTGACCTATCGGCCGGCGAGGATTGCAAACTACCAGAAGCCAACGACGCCAAGAGACGGCAGGCGTCGGCGCGGACGCATCAGGCAGGTAAAAGTCAAGGGCGCCGACGCGAAAAGAACAGTCCCCCCTATCCCTGCTGCCTCCGCTCCGCACCGCACCGCCCCGCTTCGTCCCTCCTCGATTCGGCCGCTACGTTCTGTTCCTCTCGCCTCATCCCGCCAGCCCAGCCCCTTCGGTTCCATCCAGTTCCACCCTTTCACGCCCTGTCCCTCCCCGCACCCACTCCTTCCCGTCCCCGCTCCTCCCCGTCCCCTCCCCGCCCCTCCCCGTCCCCTCACGCCCCCCTCACGCCCCCCTCACGCCCCCCTCACGCCCCCCTCACGCCCCCCTCACGCCCCCCTCACGCCCCCCTCACGCCCCCCTCACGCCCCACTCCCGCCCCACTCCCGCCCCACTCCCGCCCCACTCCCGCCCCACTCCCGCCCCCCTCCCGCCCCCCTCCCGCCCCACTCCCGCCCCACTCCCACCTCACCATGTTCCGTTCCTCGCGCCAGACCAGCCCCTCCGGTTCCACCCAGTCTTACAGCCAGTCTCAGCTCGCCCCGTCCCGTCCCGTCCTGTTCTGTGCAAGCAATAACATCACTGGCACACAAGACTACTTCCACCTAGCCAGAGCTTTTCACCGAGCGTTTCCCGAATGCATCCCATGGCCGACATTTCGTAAGCCCTTTATACATCGCCCAAAAAGGCATAACCCGACTCCATGCCATTCCGTTTTCCTCCTTGCATAAGGATTGATATCATCGTGTACCGTGGCGTGCTTTGTATTATATTTGTCGATTATAATTGATCCACTTCTCTCCGCTTTCAGGAAGCATTTGGACGTCCCCTCACAGCACTGTCAACGCTGAAAACCACCGTTTAAACTTTAATGGAAACAGAACTTGATACATCCTATAATGAGCGTCGTCTTACCCCGCTGACAACATACACAATTTCGATTATACTTCTGGGTTCAACTGTTTTCAAGATTTTCTCTGAACTGGCGAAAGAAAGTATATTTGTGGTCCTGATAAATGGAAATTTAACAAAAATGTGTACTCCTTCCAAAACATCTAATGAACGCAACGGGATGCAGTTGGGTTATGCCTTCTCGGGTAAGGAAAAGTGAAAGGGTGTTACCTGGGAAAATGGGGGGAGAAAAAACTGAACGCGGGATGCAGACAGGCAGTTCCCATTACACCAGACTTCCGAACAATGCAGAGTCAAGGTTTGCTCCCAGTGGGTTGACTGGTAACTTTTGGATGATCTCTCCCTCCCCTGCAGCGCTCTTTTGCGAACCAACGTCACCAAACACCTTCATACCCACGTAATTAATAAATAATACGACTGGAAAATTAAAACTTCCTAAAGACGAAAGTACAGCAGTATGTGTCATGATGTACATTAGGTATGGTTATGAAATTTGCGACTAAAAGACGCCTCAGCGAAGTTTCAATATGATATTCTTCTTCAAAGTATCCATAGTACAGAACGTTGTATCCATAGTACAGGCGACTATATTTACAAAGTATCCATAGTACAGGCGACTGCTTCACTCATACCTACAGGTCGCGCTTCCCTCTGCCGCCCTGCGCGGTAGTCGACGACTTATTTTTACTGACATCAACCAGAGGAATAAGTGTTCCTCCATTTCTCTATCCTACAACTCCATCTACTCCCCATTTCCCCTTTGCTACGACGCGACGTCTGGAGATCTGGCAACCCTCCTTCGCGCCGCGCCGCTGCTTCCGAGCGCGTCGCGGGCGCCGCACCTCGGGCCGCGCGAGTGGAGCTAAGCTACGCGCTCCGTTGCGCGGGAGACGTAGGAGGGGCCAAGGAACCGAGGAAGTGGCTGCTTAGGGACCTCCGGCGGCGGGACGCGCCGGCGGCGGCGGCGGCGGCCGTGGTCGATAACCGTGTCAGTTGGACTCCACTCTCCGAGTCGCACCAATGTAGCCACGGCGACGACGGGGACGCGGAGGCGAAAACACAAAAGGTAAATTCACTACCGAGAGGCCAAAACTCGGTAAAGAAGGTAAAGTCTCTACCGTGAGATCAAAACTCGGTAAAGAAGGTAAAGTCTCTACCGTGAGATCAAAACTCGGTAAAGAAGGTAAAGTCTCTACCGCGAGACCAAATCTCGGTAAAGAAGCTACAGTCCCTACCGCGAGACCAAATCTCGGTAAAGAAGGTAAAGTCTCTACCGTGAGATCAAAACTCGGTAAAGAAGGAAATGTCTCTACCGTGAGATCAAAACTCGGTAAAGAAGGTAAAGTCTCTAACGCGAGACCAAATCTCGGTAAAGAAGGTAAAGTCTTTACCGCGAGACCAAATCTCGGTAAAGAAGGTAAAGTCTCTACCGCGAGACCAAATCTCGGTAAAGAAGGAACAGTCTCTACCGTGAGATCAAAACTCGGTAAAGAAGGTAAAGTCTACCGCGAGACCAAATCTCGGTAAAGAAGGTAAAGTCTCTACCGCGAGACCAAATCTCGGTAAAGAAGGAAAAGTCTCTACCGTGAGATCAAAACTCGGTAAAGAATGTAAAGTCTCTACCGCGAGACCAAATCTCGGTAAAGAAGGTAAAGTGTCTACCGCGAGACCAAATCTCGGTAAAGAAGGTAAAGTGTCTACCGCGAGACCAAATCTCGGTAAAGAAGGTATAGTCTCTACTGCGTGCAGAGGTAGTTGAATTGAAGGTTTTGCGGCAATGCAAGCCACACCAGACCTCCCGCTATACGAAAATGCCAATATCTCTATTTAGGTGGAGGTGCGTCTCATCTTCTTACTACACACGTCGTCTTTGTATTCATAAAGAACGGGCGTGTACTGACTGCATCCCATGGTTAACTTTCCATAAGCCGTTTACGTACCTCCCCGAAAAAGCATACCCCCGACTGCACCCTGTTCCGTTTTCTTCCCTAGAGTAATTGATATCTACGTTTTCAGTGGCCTGCTTAGTATCAGATTGTTCGTCTTAGTATCATATTGTTCTTCTTACTATCATATTGTTCCACCTCTGCCTATTTTAAAAAAACATTTGCATGACCCTTTTAGAGCACTACAACCGTTAAAAGCACCGTTTAAAATGTTGTGGAAACATAATATGAAATCATCTTGTGTATCTTTCATACCTCCCTGACTTAACATTCACAATTCCGAATATTTTGTCATGTTCACTTGTGTTCGAAGTTTCCTCTAGATTGGTGCCAGAACATCTATATGCACTACTTATGAATGCAAACTTAACTAAAGTATTTACTCCTTCCGAAATACCGAATGAAAGAAACAGGATGCAGTCGAGCTATGCCTTCTCAGGTATAGAATCTGGATAAGGGCTCGAGGTAATGGCCTTGATAATATTGTTTAAACAAAATTTTAGCAATCGCTATATAAATTGACTATTTTAATTTCAACTTGTAACAATTGCAAAGATTGTAATTTATTTCCATTTTAATTTTCACTATGCACGTTTAATATTATATCAAACAATTTTATTAGGGAGTAGTCGTTTGTGTTGTGTGAGTTGTGTATCTCGCGTTGTGCTCAGCCCAGATCAGAGATGTTAGCAAATGGGTGTGTCGACAGTTTGGTATATACAACACTCCTCTCGAGTGGAGAGGGTAACTGCTTTAGGATGGTAAAATTCCTAAGAACGAAAAATACTAGAATAAAGAGAGGAATGAAATATAGATGGGGAAAAGGCGTCGACTTTAAAAAGGAAGAACGAAGTTTAGGAAAGAACGAAACATGAAGAATGTAATAAAACATTGTTTTCAGGAAACAAATAATTCACCAGAACATATAATCTACCAGAAAAATAAACAACTTTAATCTTAATTTGAATTCAGTTGAGCGGGAATCGAAATTCAGGATAATTAGGAGTTCGAAAAACAAGGATAATAAAAAAGTTATGATTCCGAACAATATTTCCGTCTACTTGAATGGGGGGGGGAGACAGCGAAGTTGCCTCTTACTCGGTCGACACGTGGTTGTGTAGTCGTTCTTGCATCAGATCAAGATTGAGGCATTCACGACCAACTTAATGTGTTAAGACTAGAGTAACAAATGTTCATAATCACACTTATTTATTTCTTGAAGCGCCTTAAAGTAATCCAGCCAAGGAAATGAATAACGAAACGTTTTTTCACAACATGCACAAATCAGATGAAAAGTACAGCAAGACGCGTTTTTAAAAGGAAAACGCATAAAATGCAAATGCATTTTACAAGTAATACGCGTAACCAAGCAATTAACGACCCTAAATGGCACTCTTGGCCACTTTGCCCTCTGCGCTCTTCAATCTCTAGTTGCTTCGCGCTGAAAGATTTCATTTCTCATAAACATCCGCGCATCTGCAGTGCCATTACAATTTAAAGCCTCTGATTGCATAACGGAGCCCCCTCTCCCCTGTCCGCTCCTAGCTGTGAAACTAGGAACTATAAATATTATTCGGACAATAATAAGATTTGTCCCACCTCGGCCACTGGAAGAAAGCGGGGCTTGCAGACCTCAGTCTTCGCGGGCGCAGCGTGAGTACCACATCAGCTTGAAGCTCTCAGCCCTCGGTGTTCCGACTAATGGCCGTTATTTATATCTCTTAATACATGTTGCCCCGCCGACGATACAGGCGGTGGCGGCGGCGGTAGCGGCGGCGGAGGTGGCTGGCGGCGGCGCGGTGGCGGCGGCGGTGGCGGCGGCGAGCGGCGGCGGCGGCGGCGGCGGCGGCGGCGGCGGCGGTGGCGGCGGCGGCGGCGGTGGCGGCGGTGGCGGCGGTGGCGGCGGTGGCGGCGGTGGCGGCGGCGGCGGCGGCGGCGGCGGGGGCGGCGGCGGCGGCGGCGGGGGGCGGCGGCGGCGGCGGCGGCGGCGGCGGCGGGGGCGGCGGGGGCGGCGGCGGCGGCGGCGGCGGCGGCGGCGGCGGCGGCGGCGGCTCGGATTCAGAGCAATATTTCACTGATCCACGATGAAATTAGGGCGCATCAGGAAAGCCTGCTGGTCATTTTATTTCCTCCACTCGGCGCTTTCGCAAATGTAATGGAGATGGATGCTGCTGTTCCGACCGCATGGAAAGGATTCTGACGTAGGGAGATGTTGTGGGAAACAGTGCAAGACTTTTCGGGTTGTTTCCGATGTCCTTGGCTGTGGTTTGAATTTAATTGATTAAATCAATTAAATAAAATTAATTTTCAGGCACACGCCAACTGACGTAGTCATTAACCCCGTTAGAGTAGGGAATGATTTATCCGTCAAGGTGGCTGAGTTGCTCCCCGCATATATATATATATATATATATATATATATATATATGTGTGTGTGTGTGTGTGTGTGTGTGTGTGTGTGTGTCTGTCTGTGTGTCTGTCTGTGTATGGGTGTGTCTCGGCTTGCAGGGTTTCCGCTTTCAGGTATCTCCCGCAGTGTGGACTGCCCCCTCCCCGGTATAAGCTCTAAGCTCTCGACTGGTCTCCCAACATGTGTGGCAGTGTAGTACATGTTAGTGTAAGTGTGAGTAAGGGGTGAGGATAGGAACAGGAAGAGGGAGGAAAAATCGCGCGCAGTCTGTGGCTCATTTATTAGGGTACTGCTCCAGCAATCGCCTGCTATTGATCAGAGGGACTAAGAGCAACTAATAGTGAGAATTCGACCTAGCTATATAGCAATTGTCGAACATCTGCCAACGTCGAAATTCGTACCCTAGGACCTCCTGATGAGAGGCGCTGCAAAGAAGTGTAATGACTAGGGACAGGATTTTCATGCCCTAAAATCTCTTGAAACATGCTTTTAAAAATTCACATTGATGACATAAAAATTCTGAAATATTCACTTCAATATGCAATAAAAATTAACAATATTTCATTTCCTCTATAAACCTTTCTTGATAAAATTCAGGAGAAGCATGCTTGAAATTTAAAGATACATTTTTGTGCAAACATATTACTCGTACAATCTGTCTTACTTCGCGGGAGAAATAATTGAAGCAGATATTCACCGTAGTGAAGTACATTGTACTTGTATATTTTGTTACATTATACTTGTTGCATTTCTTCGCCCGGTTTAAAAAATATATCAATAAATGCCATACATTTGCAGAAGTATTTTATCGACTATAGAAAAAACCGTGACAAGCTCATTTTAATGAATGACGTTCACAAACAAATAGTAGATTCAATGAAAAGATGATACGTTTTAGAGATATGTCTATATTTTAACGAAATATGCAAAATATACGCCTATAATTACACGAATATGCTCCAACAGGAAAAATCGGTCAATCATGCACAAATATGCACTAACACGTTAGTCTACATAGCATTCACTACTAACCAAATGTCAAGAAATTTCACTTAGCTATGCCCTGAAACAACGGACAAAAACATGCAAAATCTATTAATAATTTTTTATCCATTAAATCCATATTTTTTTATAATTTATAATCCAACATTATAACGGATGCACAACTGCAATGTCTTGAAGTGACTATCGTTTTTCGTTAGGTTGGCTGCTTGTCAGTGATGCATAAAATCGAAAATGCCAAAGTATTGCGTAGCACTCGGTTGTAAAAGAACGCCAACAAAGTGAAAATGGATTTCATTTCCACAAGCATGTAAATTTTGTGCCGTAAATTTAATTACTACATATTGAGTATTACATATTATTTGGTAGCCAATGCTTTAATATCACTTTTTTAGGTTTTCTTTTTCACAGCGTCTATTATTTGTCGTACGTTGAAGTAAAGAAACTGTCAAAAATGTCAAACCAAGAAAACTCCACGGCATGAATGTTAAAAAAGTTTTCAAGAAATAAAAGACTCGATTGTTAAAGTATTGTAGGTAAATTACAATTTTAAATACTGTTTCCTTTCCAACTTTTTATTAAGTTTCCCTGAACATAAAAGAGAATTAATGTTTTAAATGTTAACCAGACGCTAATTTCTGCTAAATGATTCCGAGATAATGAGGATAGAATAGACGTTCACCGTCATGGCGGACCGTCACGATTACTCGGTACAGTGTTGTCTCCAGTCTAGACGAGAGCTCTCTGGCAAAAATCATAGAAATCAGCTCCCTCGTAATGAGGGCTCTGAGATAACTTAGCTGGTCTGTGTTTTCGAAAGTGAGCATCTTTTTCTGTTTTAAAATCTTACTAATTTTTCAGATTTATAGGTTGAAAATCTTGGCGCAGGAAGTTTGAAGTGTTTAATCAATTACACAAAAGATTTCAAGCAAAAAGAAAGAGCGTATGTGTCATAACTTTGACAGTGAAATGATACGGTGTTGTGAGAAACCTACTTAACAAATGTTTTACATTACTTCTTTTAGTTTTAGTTTCTGTCTTATATTGCGAAAGGCATACTATTTAAATATATTTTATACATACAACAAATTATGATTTGTGTAACAGCCAAAAATTCAAAATTCAAAAATATTCAAAAATAGTTTACAAAAATGTTCCGTATATGGTGTTCATTTAATTTATTATTTCTCAAACTACATTTAAATGAATGTTTTCAAATCCTGTGACAAAACTACAAAAAGTATTTAGTAAGTAATATCACCTGAGTGCTCGGAAATTGGGTGGTCTTTACTTTATACTACTACAAACATTTCAACAACTGATATGAATTTTCTTTATCAACATATGCAATTCTATTTCCCGAGTGTTCATGGCATTTGCTTTTGCTTCTCTCTGAATCAATATCCTACATTTCCAATTTACATTGGTAAATATTTATACGCTCCTATGATTTTTTATAATTTCGTTAAAATGTTATCTTAATTTCGTTAAATATTCCCGATTTTGAGTAAACACACAAAATGTCATTAGTACTTTAAAAATCAAGAAATTTGGCAGAAATCAGCGGATATGGAAAATGCAAAATACTGTTAGGTAACGAATTCCAGTCGTTGGATTTTTCTATTGTGTTTTAGATCGCACATGGATGTGAGAGAAACACACAAGTATTTCAGGCAGATTTCGAAAAGTGGCCAGGGGCGTCTAATAATTGATATAATGCTCCAAATGTAACGAAGTACAAAATTTGGATATCGCTAATCCTCTTGAAATTAAAAGATTGCTTTGAAATTAACAGATCCTAAAATTGAGCTATATCATTTAAATAATATGGATTTTTGAAGCATTCCTATTTTTTAAGATCGATTTTTTTAGATCGACTGAAATAAACATTTTCCTGTCAGTGGATGCATAGTCGCTTTCTGTAAAACCAGAAACTCACAAGCAGAGAATCACTAAGAAAACGTTCATTGAATACGTAGTGAAGACATGTCATTGTATGCAAGACGCAAATCGCAAATGTAGTGAACTTGGTTGAGCTGCCTTTTAAGTTGAACGAATGATTGAGAGGCCACCTAACAACCCTTTTGTAAGTTTGCTTTCATCCTTCCGCTGATTCACTTTGACTTGCTAATGATGTCGAGCTTGAAGTTGCATACGTGAAGAAAGTCCTTTAAGAGAAGTACTATGCTTATCGTCACACAAGTACATACGTGCTATCTTCATTCATAAAAGCATAGAACCAGTGGTTTCTTGGGGGTTCTAGTTCTGTTTCCGTACATTGTGTTTCATTTCTTTTTAAATCTCCAGGTATTTTTGAGGAACATTTACGTTAAATTTCTTAAAAAAGAAACTATGGTGCCTTACTGAGATCTTGGCTGGCTTCAAAATGTTCCAATATGCAAAAAATAAAGATATGAGACCTCCTTTGAAATTTAACATGTTTCAGGTTTGTTTTTCTTTGTTTATGAAATTTTCGGCGAGAGAAAGGAAGTAAGAAGAAGAAAGCAGGGAGGGAGAAAGAAGACTGTGCAACGATGTATAAATAAAATAACTTGGAAATAATATTAATTGAGAAAAATTGATTCACTAGCCAGCTCTTCATACCCTTAATGAAACAAGACTGTATATGTAACTAACATCCACGTAGAATTCATGAACCGCAGTATTTTCACGTAAGGTCTTATTTCATTCGTTCCATTGAAGGAGATTGTACTTAGATACCTCATTATTAATTCATATTCTGCATTCAGAGTATGTAGGAGATCTGCCGGGTACAGGATCACTTATTGGCGAAGAGATCGAGATTCAGTTGCCTCATGCGGCCAATATAATGCTTATTTATAAAGTAATTTTGTAAAATTAAAGTGACGTAACTGTATGTAATATTCTTAAAAATTAGATGCATACAAGATTAAATTAAAATAAAAAATTGGATAAAAAATTATTTACTTAAAAGTGTAACTTCAAATACGAAATTAGTTTGTATCTTAGTGGCATGTAGTAGCAAAAATTCTGGACGAATAGCCTTTGACCAAGATGTTCTAGGGCTCGAGTTCCTGCGGTGGCAGGATTTTTGGCACTATCTACACAGCGAGGTCGAATTCTGTCGCTGTATGAGGGAGAATTCTAGCGGTCGGCTGCTCTGGTTGCTAGTTTTTCCGTGGATTCTCCGATCAACACCTAGCGAATACCGGTACAGTACCCTAACAAACAGACCAAGGACCGGGTGCTATCTTTATTTTCTTCTTCTTGTCTTATCCTCACTCCTACTTCAACACTTACATGCACTACAATACTTGCATGTCAGGAGACAAGTCTAAGCTTACAGCTTGACCCGGCTGGGGTGGTGCCCCGCGGGTAAGAAATACCTGGTTGGGATGGATTGATTGATTGATTTTTTCGTGTTTCCGGGCGCGTCAACTACTTCGGTCATTAGTACCGTTAGTGTAGTGCATATTTTTTCTCGGGAGATTGCGGTGATCTTCCCCCACTGGATGGCGAGATCCGGCGCCGATCTACCGTTTGCTAGTGGGGTTTCCAACTAACCAGGACTCTCCCACCAGCGGGGCACCGCCCCACCCGGGACAAGCTCTAAGCTCCCGACCGGTCTCCCGGAATATGTGGTAGTGTAGTGCATGTTAGTGTAAGTGTGTGTGTAAGGGGAGAGGATGGGACAAGGATGAGGAAGGACAGATCGCGCGCGGTCCGTGGCCCGTTTGGTAGGGTACTGCTCCGGCACTCGCCTGGTGTTGATCGGAGAAACCACGGAAAACTACCGATCAGAGCAGCCGGCCGCTAGAATTCTCTTCCAGACAGCGACTGAATTCGACCTAGCTGAAAAGCTAGTGTCGAAAATCCTGCCGTCGTCAAGACTCGAAGCTAGGACCTCCCGGTCAGAGGAGCTGCAGTGACATCAGTTGATGCACTGAGCTACCGCTCCCGGTCTGAGCTTAGAGCCCGACCCGACTGGGGCGGTGCCCCGCAGGAAAAACACTGCAAGCCGACGTGTAGATCGGCGCGGGATTTCGCCGTCGAGCGGGAGATAGAATACTCCCGCGACAAAACATGCACTACATTTACGGGACGAATGATCGTAGCCGTTGACGCGCCCGGAAACACTAATCAATCAATCAGAGGGCGAATACGTATTAGTGCCTGGCATAAGAGTTGAATGAACACCAAATGCCACTGCTTGATAACATAATAGGCCTAGAATGCTTAACAAAATAACCGTAGCCACATGTTGAAAATTCTTTTATTCACATTTCTTTTTTTGCTTACATTTAATTCATTTAAATGTTTCTTTCAGAACACACTACACAGAATATATTTTGGAACGTTTCTTGCTAGCACAAAGCAAAATAATTTTACTAGTTACTAAATTAATAAGGATCATCCTACTACTAGAAGGTTATCTTCAGGAAACTCGTAATGGGGCACTTCCAAATTTCGAGGAGCAGGTCCTTTCCGAACACGGCCTGAACAATCGAAGTGCGATCCATGGCAAGGGCAGTAATAGCCTCCAAAATCACCTTAAACACGTAAGAAGTACAAGTACTTATTCGAATGCTTATCATATAAAATATTAACTTACTCACTACCTTCTTCAGTTTTGTAACAAAAACTGCTGCCTCATCGAACTATTGAATATTACAATTTAATATCAGCACAATACGAATATGCCAATTCATAATAAGATGAACCTGAACTCCATCGACAAGCTTTGATACGCAGCTCTTGGAGATTTAGACCTAGTGAGAAATATTTAGATTCCTTTTGAGTAGATGTGAAGAAGATTTCAGACTCTGCCAATTTGAAACAGCGACATACAACTGTATATTTACAATGAGCATATAAAATACAAACTTAAGATTTTCATATCAATAACACAACAGGACAATGGCAACAATCATTACATATTGTGAGAATAGTGAAAAATGGTTCAAATCTAAGTAAAATATATTAAATATTATTGATAAAATTAAACCAGTGGTGCTACAGAACTAGTGGCACGCACTTCCTCATACTAATTATTTTCCTAATTCCCTTAGTTTCTTTCGCAGTTTACAGTTTTAGAAGTGTAAACGCAAATTTTACGTTATACGCAATTTGGAAGTTGGAACAGTTTTGAGAAAATATCGTATTATCATTTCTGAAAATGCGCAATTTTGGAGTCATTTCACAAAAAGTGAAAATGTAAAACTTCATAACTAATCATTTGAATCACTTTTACTCAAAAGCAATAATGTATAAAAACGTTCGTAATGTAATAATCTATGTCATTTTTAAAATTGATCAGGAGACGAATCTTATGCAATCGTAGGCTTCCGCGCCCAGGGTCATTTGAAGGCCGTCGGCTGTCAGGTGACGATGCGGCGGCGGTAGTCGAAACGCGCGTTATTGATGCCAATGTTTCGACTATCCTATCGTGAACTTTTCGAGCATTAGGGTATTCTTGATTTGGCACTCCAGCATTAAAGAAGACCACGATATGATTGTGGAAACGTTGGCACAAAACCCTCGACGCAGCATCACCTGACCTTCCAATGCCCGTCTCACCTTGATTGGCGCGGCACGCATCAGCACCAGGTGATTCGCCCGTGCCCTACCAAACGCGTCTCACCCTTGATTGGCAATGGGCACGCAGCCCAGGTGGGTGCAGACCCCGATCAGCACCAGCTACTCGGGCCTCTTCACCCTCTCCCGTGCCCTACCAAAACGCGTCTCACCTTGATTGGCAATGGGCACGCAGCCCAGGTGGGTGCAGACGCCGATCAGCACCAGCCACTCGGTTCTCTTGACCCTCGCCCGTGCCCTACCAAACGCGTCTCACCTTGATAGGCAATGGGCACACAGCCCAGCTGGGTGCAGACGCCGATCAGCACCAGCCACTCGGGTCCCTTGACCCTCTCCAGTGCCCTACCAAACGCGTCTCACCTTGATTGGCAATGGGCACGCAGCCCAGGTGGGTGCAGACCCCGATCAGCACTAGCTACTCGGGCCTCTTCACCCTCCCGTGCCCTACCAAACGCTTCTCATCTTGATTGGCAATGGGCACGCAGCCCAGGTGGGTGCAGACGCCGATCAGCACCAGCCACTCGGTTCTCTTGACCCTCGCCATTGCCCTACCAAACGCGTCTCACCTTGATTGGCAATGGGCACGCAGCCCAGGTGGGTGCAGACGCCGATCAGCACCAGCCACTCGGTTCTCTTGACCCTCGCCCGTGCCCTACCAAACGCGTCGCTTGATCTCATGGGCACGCTGCCCAGGCACGCCTCTCCCGTGCCCTACCAAAACGCGTCTCACCTTGATTGGCAATGGGCGCGCAGCCCAGGTGGGTGCAGACGCCGATCAGCACCAGCCACTCGGTTCTCTTGACCCTCGCCCGTGCCCTACCAAACGCGTCTCACACTTGATTGGCAATGGGCACGCAGCCCAGGTGGGTGCAGACCCCGATCAGCACCAGCTACTCGGGCCTCTTCACCCTCCCCCGTGCCCTACCAAAACGCGTCTCACCTTGATTGGCAATGGGCACGCAGCCCAGGTGGGTGCACACGCCGATCAGCACCAGCCACTCTGGTCTCTTGACCCTCTCGCTGTCGTGCTGCGGGTCGCGCAGCTTCGAGATGTCCACCTTCTGCTCGCGGTCTATCTCCTCTGCGGTGCGGTGCCGCACGAACAGGGGTTTCCCGCGCCATTTCATGGTGACGCACTTGCCCTCCGGAAATTCCTCTCCGATGTTGATCTCCACTTTGGACATCGCCAGCACGTCCGCGGACGGCCCCATACTATTCACAAACTCGTGCACCACCGTCTTGGCGCAGTACATCGACACCATGCCGCACCCCACCGCCATGCTGTAAGTAAACGCCTTCCTGGAAGCTTCCGATTCTCTGCTACACGACGCCGGATCTCGCACTTGCTTTCGTCTGTACTTGCAGAAATCTGGGACCTTTATGTCTGAATGGGCGTGCCGGGGATGGGCATCGATGCTACTGCCCAGTTTGCAAATGGAATTGTCAATAGGCATTTGCTGGCTCAAAATACTGAAGCATGCGGAAGGCTCTTGGGGAGGGAGTTTGTTGCGTGTTACGATTTCCAAAGGTGTTTTTCCTGAACATGTTACCCGGAATTGCGATTTCAAATATGGTCGTATGATATTAACACGTGATCCTGCGTGTAACATGATGGCAACAAATTGTCTTCTTGAATTGTAGTCCCTTTTCGTCTCAGCAGATTGTCGCTGATAGTCGATTACTAAGTGAGAAATAATGTTTTTTAACAAAAGAATTGAATTTGTTATTAAATAACTGTCAAGTCACTAAGAGTCGTAAATATTAATTACATTCAATGCTATAACGATAAATGATACATACGTTGTTAAAACGTCATCTCTGAAGATAATGTCTTCCAGCACGAAACATTTGCTATATGACTTATGACCGCCATATTTATGAAAACGTGCACTCAATTATCGTTCTATATTTGCTTTACAATTTAAGTAACTTCTAGAGCATCCAAAACATAACCACACAACTTTGTCAACGAACGTTTACTCCTGCAAAACTTACTACGTTGTTTACCTAGCAACGGAGAGCACCTACGCGGGCAAGTTAATAAATAAGTCGCACGTATCAGTTTACCCCATTACATGTTTCAATTATGCGTGCATATTTTTCATAGCAGCTCGTGTATGCTTGTTATAGAAGTCGCGGGTCATCGTGGTCTCCACCAGGATCAGTTCGTGGCAGCCAAGACTGCGTACGTTCTGCAGTGTGTGTGCTGCGGTGTGTATTGCAAGCGTGTGTACTGCGGGTTGCAAGAGTGTACACCAGTAAAATAGCGTGCGGTCGTGCGTTTTATGAGCCAAAGACTTTCCCAGAAGTAGTGCATCACAAAATGCTCCCCGTGTATGATGACACGTGTTTATCATGGATAGCAAACGACCGGGACTCCTGACAGAGGAAGTGCTTCTGGATGACAATGGTTGCCCTTACACAGCAAGACAAACTCAGGTGATGTTACAATTCATTGGGAACGCTTGGAACATCCACCCAATAGTCCTGTCTGAGCCTTCAGTGACATTAATCTCATCTGGACCTTAAAATGTCGTTTAGGTATCTGAAAGTTTGAAAATGATTGTTGTAACTGCAAAGGGTACACGTTTTTTGCATCTGCAACCAAACGACTTCTTTACTGCCAGCTTTGAAGGACTGGTAAAGAAATGGGATAAGGGTATGAATGTTCAGGGTGAATAGAAAAGTGTAATGCATTTTAAAATGTTACGTTCATTCATATTGCCTCTATACCGTTTTGCGACTTATTTATAGGCTTACCTACTATGAATGTGAGTCTTCCTAGACCTTATTTCAAAAGTCTATTATCAAACAACCACAACCACTAAAGCAAAATACTTTTAGTGCTGCTGCATGTAATAGAACTTTCTTTTGCTTTCTGATTTCATTGATTATGTTGACATTCATGACTAACCTGAATTATATATTTACCTTTTGTACATTCAAGTAGTTGTTACAACCGGGTTAGGGGTATAGCCATAGAGCTATTTGATTTGATTTATTTTGTTTTATTTAGTCAAAAAACAGAAAAAAACTGTATATGATATGTGGAAGAGAAGATCATCTGCATACATTTTCTTGAGCTCCACAATCCGATCCTAACATTTTAACTATAAATAGTTAAAAGATGAATAAAAGTTTAAAAAATAAAACAAAGAATATAATTAATTATAGTAAAATTTAAAATTAATATTCAAAGGTCACGGAGCTATTAATAGCCTATTCCTAGCTACATGATTTTAGCCTTTGCAGATATTTGTTAGCCACTTCCAGCGCTTTCTATAAAGGAAATTAACAGGATATAGGAGATCTTACTGACGTTTTCGTAAATGGAGAGAAGACGGCGTGGTAAGCGATATGCATTACTTCATAATAATAATAATAATAATAATAATAATAATAATAATAATAATAATAATAATAAGGTTGATCCGTAATAATAAATACTATATTTTAAAAAAACCTGAAAATAAATATTAAATCCAAATGATGTGTTGTTCCAAATAAGAGAGACAAACTGAGAACATTTTCAGTTTCACTGCATAAAAAATATAAATATAAATTATTTTAATTCAATTAAATGTGAGTTATTTTGATTCCTTCACATTACGCAATTTAATAATATCTAATGCAGAACCAAACGGCATGGTCGTAGGCCAAGTTTTGATATGATGCATCAGTGTTCGCGTCCCTTGACGCTTTGTGTGAAGTTTCAAATACATGATTGTGACGCTGCATACAGAGTTAATATTTGTTGTCCAATATTATGATGAAACAAGCAAATGTAATTATCTCTTCACACATTCGAAATTCAATTCGGCAAAACAAAGTTACCCGACGGACTGCTGAATGAGTCAAGCCAACTCAAATACGAGCGAACTCTGTGAAAATGACAAATCGAGTCTGAGTTCAGACAGACCAACAGGTTTATAATAAAATATACGTGAGAGAGAAGGACCTCAGAATTATACAAATGTTGTTGAACATATTGGATTTGCACTTAGACAGCATATGTCATCACTGTTGTTGTAAAGTTGTAAAGTCATTAGTGACACACCGGAAAAATATAGTTCAATGAACTTACCAAGCTAAAGGAGTTCAACGAAAGGTCGAAAAACGCAGAATGAACAACTCACCTGCAACAAAGAGACATGCAACATCAGTAAGACCAATTAAATAAATGTGAAATAATTCATGCAATAATTAATCCACTTTAAACATTTAATTTGGCTGAAAAGGACATAATATTAATTTGAACACGAAGACCGGAAGGAGAATCACTTTGGTATTTTCTCCTTATCAAAATAGGAGAGCAATGTAACGTTGACTATAATGATGTTGTTTAATAGGCTTGTGTTCTGAACACGAGTCTATTGACACAACTTCCGTCGTAGGGCATAAATAGGTATTTTGAGAATACAAGACTGCACGAAATATTAGCCATAGAGATAACGCAACGCGTGAGAAAGATAAGATGCAGATTTATGTGCGAAATAATAATTATTTTAAATCAGTAGCTGTACATAAAATATATCAGAGGCTCTAATGAAGTAATAATTTTACGCAGTTAACCTTATAGTTGATCTGTAAAAAGATGGTTAGTGTTGGAAAGTTTGACAGGAGGTAAAACATTTTGCAATTGTTTCTTATTTAATTAAACATATTAAGGTAGTTCTGGGATGTAAATTTGACCCCTTACTCTGTATTTCCAAAATTATACATCTCAATGTGCCTCTATCAAATTAATTTAACCTATAACTACATCATGCTCTTCTTTAGAAACGATAAATTAATATTTTCTCCTGATTTTTCCACTTTCTTCGCTGTTGAAATAAACATTTGCACCATTATCAACTACTACTACCACGCATGCTGTTTAGTCATCTAGTGCTAAAAAGTGCCCGATCCAGGAAAAACTTCTGGGAATTTTTTCTTACCCATTCTATATGTTTTGGGGTGTTAAATTCGAATTCGAGATCTGCCACTTCAAGGAATGTTGTCTTCACAAAGGATATAGAAAACGCCTAACAATTTTGCACTTTTTCTCTTTTTCACTTATAACTTAACCACAAGGTGCTTGATCGAAATGATCTTCATATACGAAAAAAAATATATAAAATTCTGTATAAAACGCATATATTAACTTCAATTTTTCAACAATATTTTCACGCTTTAAAGCACGCTGGAAAACTGCGACACTCTGGTCCTATGCCCAAAAGCGAAGAAAAAGCCCTCTGTCAATCTATTATCACGTGACGACGCTTTTAATTCACTACATCACACATAGTAATTACTGTTATAATACATTTTTTGCGTTGTTAATTGATTAATAGTCGATTACTTATGGAAAGTTAGCAAGTGTTTACTCGCATCTGTTATTTGAATACCCCAGCGTTAGATAACCAAACAAGACTCCTATTTACATCCATTACTTGAGGCCTTTCCGTCTAGGTGAATGTGGTATGCGGAATGATTAGGAAGGGTCTTGGTGGAGGATATAATTTAGCCAAGGTTCTTTTACACGCTGTAAGTAGAACATGGCTTTTGAGGATTTTCAGTCCTTCAAAAATCCACGCCCCTGAGCCAGAGTCGAACCCGCGCTCTTGGGGGGGGGGTTAAGGAGCCAATAAGCAAGCAAACCCCTCCCAAGGAGAACGAAACATTACATTGGTCTGCTATTTGTTAACTGTCTTTATTACATTACTTTCCTTATAAATGAAATGTACTAAAATTATTTCACATTGCCACTAATTCCCTATTACGAAGCCCATGGTAATTTCAGAGTGAGAGAATAAATTTCAAATCCCGTAATAGGTCATATTTTTTTCATGAAAACTTCAGTACTCGCGCGAGGTTCGTTACCCTCATACCTTTTTTATTTTTTCCCCCTTATCGGAAAAGTGCATACTTAAGCATAAAGGCTTATAATGTATAAAGGCTTAAGACACATTTTATTTTTTTAAATATGTATTGTCGAAGTAATAGTTTTCCAAAAATATTTTGGAGGCTCAACATTCCCTGCACGAGCATCTGAAATCTGGTTTCTAATTTGTTATGACGGAGCTGACGCTCGGTAACTCTACACTTTTCCTAAACAGTGAGTTGTCTTCTCATGGAATGACTGTGCTGGTGAGTAATTTCTTGAGAATTCTCACACAGCCGAGGCATTGACAGAATTAGCTTAATTTGCATGTACTATGAAATATGGTGCTAACTAACAGTAGCTTTAGAATACTACATGTAGATGTTTTGCGTAGAGACCGGATGAATAGTCTCTCAGTAAACATTATTGTCTTTCGGATCAGGAAAAAGCCTCTCTGGATTACAATGATACATCTTTTATTAGAATGGACGGCACTTATCTGGCAAAGTCTATACACATTATGGGCTGACGTTTGACATAGATATCTTTACTTCACGTCAACGATTTGTTAATATTGACATAATTAAAGAAAACAAAAGAGTACATCACTTTCTTTCCAAAACCAGATGGTAATAGTTGGCAATGACCGATGAAAACTTAGCATTATATTATTCTGTAGTGAAATTCTATTCCTTTTTGTTCCGACACTTTTCGAAATTTATGAATATATCCTAATATTTTCGCTTCACACTTCAAATATCCTCTTTAGTTTTATTGTTTCTTTTACATCACGATTTGGCACATAACAGAATATATTGCATTGCACCGAATGTATTGTATCTTCTCTTTTCTCTCGTTTCCGTTATATTTTGTATATCTAAGGTTGAGGTACACTAATACCCAACGCGAGTTAAGAGATCCTATCGATTCCGTGTGTAACGGGAAATCAATCGTTTAACAATGTAAATAATTAGTTCGTCATAGTGTTTTCATATATCATGTAGGGAAACTAGAGCACCCACGCGAGATAATAGTTCGGGAGAGATATTTTCTCTTGTTTTAGGGAGAGGGCTAAAAAGTCGTTTTCAGCGCACTCTAACTCCTAAAAAAAATTCGAAAATATCGAAGTTAAAATGTGTATTTTGTTGGGAAGTTTTTTTACTTGAATTTTTTAAATGAAGGCCATTTCATTGAAGCGCTAATTTGTCGAGATATAAATGAGAAACTGAAAAAATGCTACATTTCTAGTTTTTTTTGCATATTCTTTGTAAAGCCGTCAATTATCGGAGTGACAAACCTCAAAGTCCAACTCAGCATCCCGAAAAAATATTCATTCAGGTATCTCTCCCAGTTGGGCATCGCCCTAGCCGGGACAAGCTCTGGTCACCCAATATGTGTGGTAGCGTAGTGCATGTATGGACACTGTGTCGTCTCCCACTCCACACAAATTCTTGTTCTAATAGGGAGCATTAACCTAGGGTTGGGCGCCTGAGCTTTAGCTCTTATCCTCACCCCACACTCCACCCCCCGCCAGCGCATAAGAACATCTGCAGGCACCTGGATCCCACCGCAACGCAGTTTGCCCTCAAGGCAACCTCCCCATTTAATGCGTGGGTCAGGCCTCCCTACCAGCAAAGAGCTCCTAACTATCGAGGCTAGTACCGATGACAAAACAATGCGCTACTCACATGCGCCGGGACAAGTTCCTCCTCTTTGCTCGAAGTATCGGTTCACCGCCATGACGAAGTCAAGAGCCCAACAGAGGGCCACCTGAACTAAGGTCCGGACGGATCGAAGTCCCCTTCCCGTCTCCTCACTTCCACCACCTTGAGACTATTTACAAGAGTACCGCCAGTACCTGGACAACCTGACAGGGTGGTATCTGGAAACCATTGACCTTTTATATTTGGGATCCGGAGCATTCCGAAGAATTCCTTTCGCCCAATCCTGCCCAATTGTCGACGCACCACTAGCCCAACCGGTGAAATACTGGGCAAGGCCCGGCAACACAGAGCTTAGCTTCGCCTACTCACTGCCTCCACGTTGAAGCTAACGGCCTGAGTGACACCGCGAAACTCAGGGTCCGGGTGGTCGTCTACAACTCTTCACCGGAGATCGCGACAGCCAACGTACCCGCTATCCCCCCCCTGGGGGGAGCGTACTGCACATGTGTTTGCAAGGGAAGGGGATAGAACAACGAAGAGGAAGCAGGTCGTTCGGTCAGGGGATCGTTCTTAGGGTACTGCTCCGGCATTCGATTGGTATTATCGGAGAAATCATGAAAAACTAACGATGAGAATAGACGGCAGCTGGAATTATTCTCTCGAAAGCTGCTTAATTCGATCAACCTACACAATTACTGTCTAAAATCCGGGATTAGAACCCTAGAATCCCAGTCAGAGTCGCTGAAGACGACGGCAATCTTGGCTCTGAGCTAACTCAGTCACTACAAAGGGTAGGTAAAATTCGAGAAATTAAAGATATGAGTGAGATTCGAGGACCGTTTAGAGTTCGGTTTAGGGGAAATTGAAGACAAGTGTTCAAAACTTTAGTATTCATTCCCAGAAAAAGATAAGGTTTCGAGAAGAAAAGGAGAGTTTGTCCTACCTCTTCAGACGGTCTATTTTTCCTAAGCCGATACCCACCTTCCCAAAAAGGCACAGTCCGACTGCTCCCCTTTCCATTTTCCACCTTAGTGCAAGGATTCATTTCTACGTTTACCGTGGTCTGCTTGGTATTATATTGATCGATAAGTGATCCACTTTATCTTTTTTCCAAGAAACAATTGCAAGGCTTTTACAGCACTGCCAACGTTTAAAATCACCACTTAAAAGTGTGTGGAAACCAAACTTGAAACAACCTATCATGTGCATATTCCTATCTCACTAACTTAACACACCCTATTCCGAAAATGCTGCAAAGTTCATTTGTATTCGATATATTTTCCGGACTTGTGTGACATCTATATGCGCTACTTATGAATGGAAACTTCACAAAAATGTTTGCTCCTTCCAAAACACTGAATGAATGGGATGCAGTCGGGCTACGCCTTCTGAGGTAACGAAAAATGGAATGGGCTTAGCTAGGAAGCGGGATTGGTGGAAAAGTGACCGCGGGATGCAGTCGGGAGATTCCCCTTCAGAAGCCATGTGGCGGCAGCGCGCGTCCCCGCAGTCGGGCTACGCCTTCTGAGGTAACGAAAATTAGAATGGGCTTAGCTAGGAAGCGGGATTGGTGGAAAAGTAACCGCGAGATGCAGTCGGGCGATTCCCCTTCAGAAGCCGTGTGGCGGCAGCGCGCGTCCCCCGCGTGGCCAGTGGCTGCGTCGCGCCTACGCCGCCGCGCGCGGGCGGGCGGTCAATAGCCTCCACGCACGCCCACCGCCCTGCCGCGTCACACAGCCGCGATATGCACACCGTCGGAGCAATTCTCCAATCGGAAACAAAATCCAAATATCCCAAAATAAGGTCCCCAGATTGATTGATTATTAGTGATTCCAGGAGCGCCAACTAACGAGATCATTAGTCCCGTATGTGTAGGACATGTTTTTCATCGTAAGGTGGCGGTGATCTTCCCCCACTGAATGGCGAGATCCAGCGCCGACCTACCGTCGACTAGCAGAGTTTTCCCCAACCAGGTAACTCCCACCAGCAGGGCACCGCCCCAGCCAGGACAAGCTCTAAGCTTCCGACCGATCTGCCTGAACGTGTGGTAGTGTAGCTCTTGTTAGTGTGTGTGTGTGTGTGTGTGTGTGTAAGGGGTGAGGATGGAACAAGGAATAGGAAGGAAAGATCGCGCGCGTTCCGTGGCCCGTTCGGTAGGGTACTGCTCCGGCATTCGCCTGGTGTTGATCGGAGAAACCACGGAAGACTACCGATCAGAGCAGCCTATTCTCCTCCAGACAACGAATGAATTCGACATAGCTGAAAAGCTAGTGTCGAAAATCCTGTCGCCGTCGGGACTCGAATCTAGGACCTGCCGGTCAGAGGTACTGCAGTGACATCAGTTAATGCATTGAGCCACCACTCCCGGTAAGGTACCCAGAAATGCAGTAAATTTATGTGATGTACCGTTGTACATAACACAAATCTTCACAAAGAGCAAGCCATACAACCGTCGCAATGTACTATACATCACAAAACTTGCTCACACATTATTTCAAAATCTATCCACAGTTTCTGGCGCATCTCATTTCAATCCAGGTACAGAGCATCCCAGCATCCCGTACAAACTCATCGATGCCACCAACATCTCTTTTACGTCTTCCTCTGTAATCTGGCTGATATTGGATAATGAAATCAATACTTTTCCCATCAAGCACACATTATGCACTCTCCCACTTAAATATCCGCAATGCTAAATACTAATTTTTAAAGTAAGTTGCTATTGCAACCCCCTGCGCATATTTTTCGTCTGAAAATGCTGCCTCTTGACAATTGATCGTCGTTATGGTGTTTGGTCGCCGATGGTGTAACGGTTTGCGTGTGTTATACCCAAGTTTGCAGGTTCAAACCCGATCGATGCCGTGGATTTTTAAGGGCGAATATAAATCCTTCCTTCGGAGGGAAAGTAAATCCGGCTGTCACACGTTAGTAGATTTACTGCATGTAAAAGATCCTCAAGCTTAAATGAAGCCTCTGATTCAACTTGCATGTTTCGTCGTCAAAGTAATACCTTCTTTCTCCCCTAGTAGGTGAAAGGAGCGTTGCGAAGTTGGGTCAGGGGGAAGAGATGGCCTCATAGCCTGAGTCTCGCCACGTAAAATAAGTGATGAAACCATTTACAATTGAGCTAACTGCAAACGAATGCACTGCCAAAATGATTGTACGGACCTAACTTTCCAAGCATATTGCCAAGCAGAAGCTGTCAAAACGTTTCCTTCTTGTAGTAATCTGTTTGTACCAACCGCCTGAGGCATACCAATGGTTGAGAGGGGTGTCGGAGGGAGGTGTCGGGGAGGGGGGGGGTCAGTGGCGGATCCCAGAGAAGGTCTTTTGCTCCATCTGTTTTAGGAAATAATACTGTTTCATCGTATCACTCATATTTCCAGAATGTGTTATAACTAGGGGGCGGATTTTAATGAAATGTTTTTTTGTGTTTTCACTTTAAAAAAATGCCGTCTAGTTTAGAAATTCATTCAAAATTTTTTATGTTATGACAAAAGTAAATGACCCATTTTTGTCTTTTTTTGCATTTTTCGTCGATTTTGATTAATAAGACATTTTTTTACCTTTCTGTGTTATTTTTCGCTGATTTCATCGATTTTAAAATCATTTTATTGGTACTTACTTCAAGTAATATTTACTAGATGCAACAAATGTTCTCCACAGAATTCCTGAGAACCTATACAATATAGCCTATTCGATTTCTTCGCTCACAAGTTCTAATGTCAGCACTGTGAGAATGTAATCTAAGCTTCCTGTGACGCTTATCAGCGCAATTGCCGGTTCGGCCGATTTCGGGATAACTATAGACAGATTTTCTGGTAAAGAACAGTCCAAACCAAAATTTTGAAAGCTAACCTCACTTGAACGAATAGAATAAGCCTCGATTACATCAGTAACGTATTCAACAGCTTGAGTTGTTCATCCGAACGTGTTTTGATCGCCTTTTTTACATCATTTTTATTTGAATTTAAGACATTTTAAAAACATTTTAAGAGCATTTCATTGATCATTTTTGGCGATGTTTTAGGTCATCAAAATCCGCCATCGAGTTATACCATAAGTGAGACTTTCGTTTTTCAACGCTAATTGGATGTTTACAAAAAATATATATCGTGGCCGTGATTGTTTCATGAACATCCGGTGATTTCTTATCCAAAAACACGTTGCAACCCTACTACAGTATATTGAAGAATAGGAAGGAATGATAAAAAAATTGTATTTCCCTTAAAAAGTAAGAAAAAGGTCATAAGATCATTCAAATACATCCTTCTGGATGTTTTTTCTACCCACACAATATTTTAATTGAAAAACAAAAATTGTCAGTCACTTAGAGCAATCAACTCTATTTGTAAAGTGACGAAATTAATGTTTTCAATTTGCAAAACACATATTTACGAATAATTCATTACACTTAAAATTTCAGAAATAAAACTTGCAAGAAACTTCACACACAACACAGAACTACGTTTTACAAAGTATCTGCGAGACTGACATTTCTCACCGTCGCCTGGCAGGCGAGTAAACTATCGAAGAGAACATATTTGCTGCACGGCTTGATAATTAATGGTTCATTCTAGGAACCCGTCGCTTCTGCGAATTGCTTACTGCATTCAACCAAACGATAAGGATTGCGGTGAAAGGAACATGGAATGTGAAGTCTCTTACTTGTGAAATATCGAAACTGTAATTAATGTGGGACCAGAAAAGGCCCCGAGTTTTTGCTCTATTTTATTCAGAATGTTGAAGACGCTTCTTAACGGCTAAACTATGTAGCTGAAGTAGCTCTTGACCGTCTGTGAACGTTAAAATTTAACTCTTGGGTGCTCCGGGCGACGAACTACTCAAGCAAACGCTTCTTGGGATGTGCTTTTTATTGACACTTTATTAACGCTTATTATTTACGCTTTTGATTTAACCTGACGTAACTTAACATGATTTTTATTAAATTTATTAAAACAAATGTAACGAAATGAAATAATGTTACACTCAACAATAAAATGATTTTATCTTCCCTTCGGAAGGCAAGTTAAATGCACTATCATCGCTTGTGAAGTAAAGAGGCCTAGATAAATTATATTTTTATTGTCTTAATAAATCACTATTTTTATTTTTATTGCAATCACCTCGATAATCTCGAATATCTGTCGCAAAATTTGGGTTAAAAGTTTTTTTTCAGCTGTAGCTTTGCATGCACGTCAGGATTACGGTAAATTAGAGCTGTTCCAAAGAATGTTCCAAATTGGTGCAGGTGGAGAGGACATATATGCAATTTTGTGCCCGTAAATGGATTTGTATAAATGGGTGGATGTCCAGATGAATGAATGTGTCACACATCTCTGCCAGACTAGAAGCTTTTGAGCTGAAACTTGGTAAATACGTCAGGAATGCGAACTAGTTTTGGCCTTCTGGATTTGGTTAAGATATTTTAACTACGGGGATAATCTAATGAAGCCCCTATAACATTTTCTCGAAAACGGTTGAAAACTCTTTTGAGTTTTTTTCTTCAAATAGAAGAAAGTGCATTTATATGTATGGCATTGTTCCGATTTTCGTTAAAACCTCTGACATTTAGAAAATTGCAAAAATCTTTATATTTAAAAAGCTACGCGTTTTCATTTAGAAAGAGGTTTGAACAAATCCACCCAACCAAATTTCGTGATATTTACTTCGAATTAATTATAGTGGGTTCTTGATGTTTTATTGCTTGCGAATACCAACCGATTTTGTAGGATAAACATTAAATTTTAATAAAATTAAAAAAATATTAGAATGAACCCTTATCTGCCCTCATTTGTTATTTAATTGTGTGAGTTGTAATTGATCTCTTGAAAGCATCCGGCATTTCCTCTTCGAGAAAACATGAGAATGTAAGCCTGTTACAAAAGTTACAATGAGTTTTCTTAAGTTTTATTTCTTAACACATAGATTTGTGAGTATGTAAACGTAATATCTAGCAATCGTCAAACACGTGTGTATTTTCTCAAAAAACTATTGATATAACTGTGTGGCGTATTCAATTTGAAGGTAAGGTGGAGAGAGGGACCTTTGTCCTATTTTCCAACAGTTTAAATGTACAGATCTTGGTAAATAAAAACAATTCTATAACATTTTCAGAAAGATGTTGGACTCTAGGTTCACAGTGAATAGTAATTGTATTTTTCCAGAATGTGTAAACGTCCCTTATTTCATTAGTTTTCGAGACGTAATACTAAACGTCATAAAACAATATTTAGAGGTTTTTCTTTTTCCGTAAATGTAAAACACTTCTAGTCACATCCCAAACATACCTAATTTTCGGAGTGCATCCTTGTTGATAACATTTTAAGATATGACCCAATTGGCGAGGTGTTTTTCCACCAAATTGATTTTTGTGACTTTAATGTTTTCTATACAATTTTTTTCAATGGTAAATATTTAAATGATGTTATGCAAGTTTTTAAAATTCTGAGTAATAGTTGAATAATAGCATTAACAAGAATTTATTGGCTGAAGGTCTGCTAGTGTTTTTATGCAGGACTAGACCGATAAAACATTTCTTAGCCCTATAAAAGAACGATTTCTATAAAAGAACGATTTCTATAAAAGAACGATTTTACGAATGATAACTATTCCGTAACAATCAATTTTAGAGACAATGTACCAAAACTTTTTCGAGTGAGACATTGCCTGCCATCTCATCGCGGTGCGCTTTTGAGCGGCAGAGCTATCGGAGAAGTGGACCAAAACACTTAGCTGCGCGCGTTGCCGCGAAAGCGTTAAAGAAAAAGGGAAATAAACGCGAGCACATTAGAAGTGCGGGTCTGTGCCAGGTTCTGGGCGACGTCACAATGACCACATTACTCTGAGACTTTTTTGTTACCTCACATAAAAACGCTTTACGCTCAATCATCTCAGGCTGTCACTAACCTTAGTAATGGCCAGCCCGAAGGTTTTCTCTGGGTTTCAGGATTTAAACCCCGATGGTTTCTCGGAAGGCCCGATATGGAATTGATGGTGGATAGAACACGTTCGCGGCAGGATTTCTCCAGTTCCCCCGCCTCTCGTTCCACCATTGCTCCGATATACTTGTCACGACTTCATAAACACTTTAGCTTCAAAGCAATTATCCAACCCAGGGGTGGCGTAAGGCTTCGGCATTTTAAAGCAAAAAACTGCATTACAGGGATGACGTTTCGTCCCGATTCCATCCGCCCCGGCCCGTTCCGCCCCGGCCCGTTCCGCCCCGCCCCGCCCCGCCCCGCCCCGTCCCGTCCCGTCCCGTCCCATTCATTGCATTCCAATCCATTACAGTAAAGTCAATCCATTCCAGTAAAATCAATTCCAATCCACTGCAGTAAAGTCGATTCCAATCCATTGCAGTAAAGTTCCAAGTCGAGTCCAGTCCTGTAAAGTCAGTCAAGTCAAGTCAAGTCAAGTTAATTCCAGCCCACCAGTAATGTAAAGTCCATTCCAGTAATGTAAAGTCCATTCCAGTAATGTAAAGTCCATTCCAGTAATGTAAAAGTCCATTCCAGTAATGTAAAGTCCATTCCAGTAATGTAAAGTTCCAGTAATGTAAAGTCCATTCCAGTAATGTAAAGTCCATTCCAGTCAAGTCCATTCCAGTAAAAGTAAAGTCCATTCCAGTAAAGTAAAGTCCATTCCAGTAAAGTAAAGTCCATTCCAGTAAAGTAAGTCCATTCCAGTAAAAGTAAAGTCCATTCCAGTAAAGTAAGTCCATTCCAGTAAAGAAAAGTCCATTCCAGTAAAGAAAAGTCCATTCCAGTAAAGAAAAGTCCATTCCAGTAAAGTCCATTCCAGAAAAGTGTAAAGAAAGAAAAGTCCATTCCAGTAAAGAAAAGTCCATTCCAAGAAAAGTCCATTCCAGTAAAGAAAAGTCCATTCCAGTAAAGAAAAGTCCATTCCAGTAAAAGTAAAAGTAAATTCAGTAAAGTAAAGTCCATTCAGTAAAGTAAACCAGTAAAGTGAAGTGAAGTCCATTCCAGTCAATCTATCCCATCTCATAAGCCAATTATGGATGGCGTGGCGATGGTGCATGGCAGAGGTGCGAGGCTTGTGCGGAGCGGCAGACGAGCGACACGCGCAGGCCCGCTGGCGCAACTTTGCATTATAAATGCAGCAGCATCAGCCGCGGTGGAGACGACAATGGGTGCACCAGCGCTGCAAGGCAGCCGGGCGCAGCATGGCGAGGAGTAAACGGAGAGGCCGCGTAAGAGGAGAAAGTGAGAGACGACGAACAAGAAGCGCAGGGAGGGGGAGAGATACATGAAAGAAGGTATGTGAAAAGGACAGAAAGCCGGATGGAAAAGGGGGAAATGATGGAAAGGATGGAAAAGATGCGATTGTGAACAAGGGGAATGTGAAAACCGCAGAAGCGAAAATGCCATGACCGCTACGGGTGATAAGATGAATAAGAAAGAGAATTGAAAAGATAGTGATAAAGGAAGCAACCTGGCCTTCTCGTCACGGTCTCTCTCTTCAGCAAAGTGTGAGGAGCACAGACGGGTGGGGAGGTGAGCGGAGAGGCGAGCGAAGCAGGCTAAGAAAAGGTCCCTCGAGCGTTGCGACGCTGGCAAGGGAAATGTGTCTGACGTTGTTCCTCGTCGGGTGCCCTGTACTGGGGCGAGGTCGGCGGCTGGAGGCACAGCGTCTGTTTGCGCGTTGAAGTTGTTGTATCAGCGTTAAGGAGATCACATTTCCCCTACTGCTATGCGTAATTGTATCCTTGGAAGTTGAAAGTGCTGCCTTTATCTTCACGAAAGAAAAACTTTCTCAATGAAATTTCGGAAAATGTGCACAAACTGTGTTTCTCCTCCGTACGCCACATACAGTTTTACTGCTATTTGACGAAAATTAATCAAATAAATAAAATCAAATTAACTAATGTATAGTATAAATTTGGCATAACTTGAAGCAAGAGTTGAGGGGGAGGGCAAACCTACAATTCACAAAATCAGTTCAAAGGAAACAATATTATAATAATTTATTAAATCCAACTGTAACAACAACCCTGGGTGTGAAAAGGGATTCAGCATGAAACTGCTAATCTCCACATAAAAATCACGTGTACCTACTCTCGATAAAGATGATTGAATCCCAGGGAGTCCCAGCGAGTGATCCCGAGATGGCCAATTCGCGACCCGAAAAAATTATTAAATATATTACATGGTAAAATAAATTTTCAAATTAACCCATGTTTATGCAGTTTTATTCTTAACTATAGCTATGTATTATCATAATACTATTGTGACGTACCAAAATACTATCTTCTAAATATGACCCTTTTCACGATACATCAGCTTTATTTACCAGTTCTCGGGACATGGATCTGTACTTTAGAATGTTTCCATACGGAAATCATCAGATGAATTGTGAAAGAATGTTCAATATAATAAAATAAAATTACTATACTAAAAAATTAATATTATAAGCTTCTCCTGAACAAAGGAAACTTGTATTAATCACTCATTTACATGAATAATAATATTGACAACAAAACAAGAAACATACTAATATTTACAGCAAATATTCTCATCCTGTTACAAGCCTTTGATTCTTTCTTTTCACTAATAACATCGTTATAGTTTTCAGTGTATTATATAAATGTATAGACTACATATATTCTGTCTTCTCAGTTGATATCAGTTCATGTATCACGCAAACTTCTTTCCCTACCATAACTTATGTCCTCAATATAATTCGCCAAAGTTCCTGTCTCAGTTCTTTTCACCGAAAATATTTTATCACACCTCTTCTCTTACTATTAAAGTATTGGTTTTCTTTCTAAAAACAGACAAAAACGAACTCTCTCGAACGTGGTTTCTTATATCGTCTCCTCTTTCAAAGCTCTCTTGTCACTCTTCATTTTTTCATCTTCTCGCTGGTCTATGTCCAAAGAGTTTACTCATACATGTAATAAATATGATGTATTACACTATTTTCATGAACATTAAGTGTTATTTTTAACGTTAATTTTAAAACAAATATAATCTCGTATTGGTTCTTTGAATTATGTTTCATCGAATCGCACTCTTATAATACTAAAGAAACAACATATTACTGTCATGAGAACCTGTCAGAGTCAGTGGATTTTCGCTCTGAGTCCTTCACATCGCCGCGCACGAAGCCCACCGTCCCTGGCTTGTTGCTCCGGCGGTGACGCGGCACGGCGCCGCTTGGCTTCTCTTTACTGCTTGCCCCCACCCGCACCCCCATCCTCGCCTCGTCAAGCAACCGCTGGCGCAGCCATGGCTCACGCGTTCAGCGCTCGCACCCTGCGGCGGCCGCGAGCGGCGACAGCCATAGACAAATCATAGTATAATAATATAATGTAATATAATATAATATAATATAATATAATATAATATAATATAATATATAATATAATATAATATAATATAATATATAATATAATATAATATAATATAATATAATATAATATAATATAATATAATATAATATAATATAATATAATATAATATAATATTTATAATATATCATAATAAATATATAAAATGAATAATATAAGTGCTCTGTGGCGCCAGGCTCCGAAGGAAACACTTCTTAGGTCGGTCTTGGCATCGATTGTAGGCACTCTGTGTAGTGCCTCTGACCGGGAGGTCCAAGGGCTCGAGCCTTGACGGTAACAGGATTTTGAACACTTGCTATATAAATTCCGTGGTAGTAGACGATATCTTGTGGTAATCCATTATAAATATGGGGATAATCAAACTACAATATATATATATATATATATATATATATATATATATATATATATATATATAATATACATTTATTTTATGCCCAAAGTAACTTTCGGGAACAATGTTTTCCTATTCTCAGTGGGTCTCTAACTAAAAAGAAAAATTGAGTGATTAACATAAAGAGGAACAGTGATATAAAGAATAAAATAGACAAAAGAAGTGAAATGAATAATTCAATGATAAAATTTTGAAAAAAAAACATTGAAATAACTTACTGCCCAAGCAACGTGGATAACACCTAAACATTTAAAATAAAACCGGATATGATCGGGTTTTATAGTGGTTCATTACTGGATCATATCGGGTTAAGACGAGACCTACGAGATTACTGCAATCTTAATAAGGACCATCATTTTTGCGCGGAAAATGTGTCCTGAAAAGAGCTGCGGACATTAATAAACTTCGGCGTTTTGCTTGATGCAGGGATCATTCACTGCTACGTCACTAATTCCAAACACCTCTGTACGCAGTCGAGCATCATTCAAAACACCCAGTCGCTTAGGTCCCAGCAGATGCTCTTAACCTTTAAATGACAAGGCTGAGTCATATGCCACTGTTCTTTGCACGCATGCGTGTCATTTCGCATCGGTTGTGGCTCTACCGCTTAATTACCTTCTTCACTTCACGGATTAGGGAAATTCCCTGTTCCGGCTTCATTACACCATCTCTATCGTGGACGGCCAATGTCCCTTCTTCCTCGTGGTCTGTACAGTAAGGCATGTCGGGGGATCCTTTCGTGAGACATTCTTCTTAAGTGCTGTACCCACCGTGATCTGTATTCATTTATTTTTTCATTGATAGAAAATGTCTGTCTTATACCTTCGTTTTTTATTTTATCCATTAGGGTGCAGCGTTTTACTCTACGAAGAAATTTCATTTCCGAGGCTTGTATCTTCATTTTATCTTGTTTTCTCAATGTCCATGATGGACACTAGTAAAATAGTTGTGGTACTGCCATGACTTTATAAAACTTAAACAGTGTCTCTTTCCTAGTCTTATTGCGAAGATATTTGTGTATTGTTCCGCACGTATGTTGGAAATGTAATTTTGTTTTCATATCATCACTGTAATCGTATGTGATATCACAGCCCAAATAATTAAAATGTTTACTTGCTCTATTACTAATTACCCTCCTAGCCATTATTCAACTACACTCTGGAGAAGTTTTGTCGCTCCGTTCACTCAATGATCAGTAGTGTTGAGACTAAGTTCGTTTGTGTCTTATGTGACACAGCCTTCTTGTTTATGTTACAAATTTTGCAGACTTCCTAAAAATGAATTCGCGTTTTCTAACGGAAGAAGAAACTCGAAATGAACTTGTGACTAATTGAACCAATTCTTGGAACGAATAGAAACGTGATGCCAGATAATTGGTACAGATCTCGAGAATTCGCCAAAGAACAGACCAAAAAGTAAACTGACCCTTGAGGGGGAATTGAGAAAGAATAAAACTGAAATCCCTCAACATCTTTTGAAAGCAAAGCATTCTCTTGGGTCGTCATTTGTGTATGAACTTGACAAAATGTTTGTTACATATTCCAAATCGCATGAAGATTGTGGTTTTATTATTATTATTCACGCACTATACAGGTTATATTGACCCCGAGACGGAGAAATCTGAGATACTAATTTTATTTTATAATATGACAAAAGACGGAGTAGATGTTTTTGATAAATTTTGTCACTCGAAAACAAGTACACGTAAAAGAAAACTTTGGTCAACGAGGTATTTTTTGATACGAAAAACCAAGTATTCTCTTTCACAAAACCACGTTTAGAGAAGAGAATGGTAAACTAATCCCCTCCAAAAATCGTTCGAAGCGAAATTACAACCATGCTGAGGAAAAAGTAAGTTGTACAATCCATAGGTCTTGACCCATCAGAAAGGCCATTGAAATGTCCTTTCTGCAATTACAAGGAAATCGACACAAGATACTTTTTTACTTTTCCTGTAAATAAATATATTTATGCAAACACTTCGTGGATATTTTTTATTTTTTGGTATAATATATATACTTCTAAATGTGAAGGGACATGTATATGATAATTAGAAACAATTAATCCATCTAAATACCTAAGATATACAATAGGTGTCACATATGACACAGCCTTGCCAAAATTGTCACTCAGAGAAGTCTTGTTGTTTGGAGGTTAATACCACCTTACTGACCAGTCCTATTGGTGAACGTTTCCATCGCAGCACATTGGCAGATATTCACGTTTTCTGAAGACATATGAAAGTCAAAGTATCAGCTAAAATTTTTCATGTCTGTTTAATTGTTACGTAACTAGTTCAAAACGCGAGTTTTTGGCGTACGAACGACATGTTAATTTGGTACGACGCTTTCAAAGGAGTGAGAGTTGCGTACATTACTTCTAGTATAAATTCACGCAAACTTACAAATACCTACTATATTCGTGGAATCATAGCCAATACGCGATGCGGCAGCCTTATTGATTCACATCGTCCCTCAATTTTGTTTAACTTTCAGTACTCAATTGTTTTATATGCCGATGACTTCTTTGTTTCACTCAAATCATCTTTGACGTTTGCCTAGCGCAATGTAATATATTCAATCAATAAGAAGGTAGGTACTAGCTTCCTAGCATAAGTGCTGAAAATAGTACTTTGAACCCGAAGAACGCAGAAAATACACCGGGGGACCGCATGCTGCTCGGAAATCCTCTCATTCCATTACATATATCGTAAAATAAATGTCTTAATTTTCTTGGGAGCGAATAAGCGTACACGACGTTATTAAGGGGAGTGTGTAGTGCATATTCTGGTAATGTTAAATCTTCAAACTTAGGGTGCACTTTTCTCAAGAACAATGAAAGTTACAGCTTTCATATTTTACAGCAGTTTTACCTGATGATTTTTCAATATAGTAGACAATTGTTTATTGCACTAACACTTCATTTAAAAGCTATGATTTCTTTGCCACATATAGTTGTTTTACAAAAAAAGAAATTTCGAATTTCTTTTTAGAAATGCTATCTTTAGTATTTTTGGGATGAATGCACCAATGTACACTGGAAATAAATTTGCGGCCAATGCGGCCAATTTGCGGCCTTCAAAGTAAACAGTGACGCCCACCAACCACTACGATATATTTTGATGTAATATGTGTCCTCCTCTTCCCTTTTCTTCTTGATGTGTCTCTTCTTTCTTGCCTGTTTGCTAAGGTATTCCACTGCTTAATCCGCTTTTTGCACTCGAAATATAACTCTTAACTCAGAATTTTAAGAGTATTTTTATAAACAGATGCACGTTAAATTTGCCATGACTGGGGGCATGGCAAATTTAAACACTAGAGAAAAAGGCTTTTAAATTTGAGATACAGCCAAACGGCAATAATATTCAGCACTGTTCAAGATACAAAATTTGAAAAAAAAGATTTTTTTTTCATATTTTCGTCAAAATTCCACTGCATACTCCCCTTAACAGATTAAAGGAATTCTGCTGACTCTCCCGTACAACACCGTGATTTGGGGTGTGTAACATCGATCTCAAAAGTCCATTGGAGTTATGTAGGGTTCAGTAAATGGACAAGTTGTGCAAACCTCTTACGTTCCCAGGTGGATAGCCACCACCCCATTGGCCGTTAAGACTTGAGATACTGCCTCTCCGCAAAATGCACGATTCGCAATGTCCTGAGCTGGCGCAAAGAGCTTTGGTGTACAGAATATAATACCAGCATCAGAAAGAAACTAGGGAAGTGTTTAAATAGGTTGATGCTCTTAGTTCAAAACCGAAGAACAAAAGAATGTACTTCAACATGAAAAAGTTTTACAATCAAAGGAGAGTTTTTAGTAGTATTCCAAAATTATTGCACCAGTATTTAGTACGTCGTGCACCTTCATTCTTACGGTTATTGAATGATGTGGGGAGCTATCTATTTAACATGGAAAAATTTCGTTTTAGAGAAAGCTTGATATGTTTGCTGATTCTTAGCGCACATTTCAAATATTATACTTTACAACTGGGCTGCGTTCAGGGGAAAGGTTATACAGTCAGTGGTAAGTTCTGACGCGGCGGCACAGTTTCCGTGCTCGAGTTCAGATTCATCTTTCCCCAAGTGTCACAGCCCGCATACGAGTACGCGTGTATATCGTACGCGATCCATACAAATCATTAACGTATGTAGTAGTATTGAAGGCAGGTTAACGGGGCTTGGTCATAAGTAAACACGAACTACAAGTTGGTCGTTTCGGAAAATTTATTTCCATCCTCAGGGCTGAATAATATGAGGAAAGAAAACAACACACATTTACTATAATGCTACCAAAGATCACGTGTCATATAACAACAATCCTGTCTGCATTTACAATATTTTTGTACAAAAAACGTTACATACCTTGCAACCACAACATGAAAACATAATTAATACATGATCTGGGCTGTCCGGGTGACGCCGCGTCGAAGGCTGGGGTGCCGACGTTTCGACCGACATATCGCGGTCCTCTTCAGGGCTGTACTGCCATCAGTACAGTTTGGCAATACAAAGAGTAACACAGTAGCGTAACTGGTAGTGCTTTGGTTTCGGCAACTGTTTCTTAAAGTTCTCGTTTTAGCCGCTGCTGGTTCATAGCGTCATTCCTCTCCCTGTTGGCGTTTATTGTGAGGCGCACGTACCTCCCGTTCCCGTCCTCGCCTTCCCGTTCCCGTTCCCGTTCGCCGGTTATTGTGGAGCGGCCTTTACAATGTATTCCAAGAACTGTAATGCAGAATAGTGTTAGTGCGGATGTCGGCTAAAATAGTAGGTAATCGCTGTTCTGTTTGCGAAAGAAAGGATCTCAGATTAGAGGCGGTTTATTCAAGCGCTTTAACGAGAAAGTAGCCCGAAAGAAGGCGAAAGAAGCGACCCCGACTAAGCCAGCCCAAAGCCCAGATTGGCTTAAGGGTACTGGGTAGAGTTTACAAAGCATTTCCACCTGAAATTTTACCATTTTTAACATGCTGTTTCTCTTCAGCTATTTTATGTAATGCAGTGAAAACTTGTACAATTGCAAAACAAATGATTATGAACAATATGGTGTAAAGTAAATTAATCTGCATCAACTCTATCATATTTTAGAAATAAATAACTAGCAATCAACAATCGTAAAGACAATTTGCAACTCTACTTTTAGGTACCTTTTGCTGAAAAACTATCAACTTTAGCAACTTTTACTCCTTATTCAAAAATGTTCCATATTAATAGTTTAATACATTCAGTGAAATATTTTACAACTACACCTTCACACTTTTTGATAAAAACATTTTGAATTATACGTTAACTTTACACCTCTAAAAAATGGGGTATTATTATTTTTTTAAATAATAGTTATCACTTAAGCAAGTTAAATATTCACTGACTGGAAAGAAAATTTCATTCTCTGCATTTTAAAAAAAGAATGAAGTTGTTAAGACTAATAGTTCCTGAGATATAGGTTCCTGAATAAGAAAAAAATCAACTTTCGGAAAACGGCAAAAAACTAACGCGCTAATACTCAGCTACAAACACAAGCACCTAACCACACAAAATCACATGTAACTCGTAAACAAAACGCGTACACAGACGTCTAGCGAGTGTTACTTGTTCCCAGGCAACCAACAGAACTACCAACAAGCGAAAAAACAGAAATTAAAACCCTAGAAGCGACATTTCGATAATATGAAGTTGCGAATCGAGTGCAATGTGCTGAAAGGGGGCGCGGTCCTGGTTGCGCCATATTTAAATGTCGCTTTAGGGCATTTAAACACGCCAAAAGTAAACAAAATATATATTAGTGTATTCAGCATTTCACTCCGAATCGTTTGCAACTAAAAACCAAAAATCGATTTTTTGAGCCTAAAACTCTACCCAGTGTCCTCGACATGAGCCCGGGTACCGTCTGTATTATTAATGACAGAGCCAAGGTATAGATTGGGCTTGAGGGTATAGAAGAAAGTAACAACATGGACGTAGAACATTGCACATGCATGATAGACGAGCACAGAGGCGGTGCAGAAGAAGGTGGAAGAGCAGGAGATGTTAGTAAGAGTCAAAAGACGAAGCTCAGGCGGAGAACCTGCAGGCGTAGGAGAAAGTGATAGAAGATATGAAAAGATGGAAGGAAAGCGGCGTCGGAGAAGGAAAATGTGGAGAAGAAGGAACAAAATGCCTAGGAAAAAGCGGAATGAGAAGGAACACTAGGAGAAGGCAGTGGAGGAGGAAGGGAAGGAGAAAAATTAGGAAGAGGAGGGAGGATAGAAAAGGAGGAGCACGAGGGTGAAGACAAGGCAGAAGACGAAAATGAGCAAGAGGACAATAAGGAGGAAGAAGAATAAGACGAGAACTGGGAGTAGGAGGAAGACGAGAACAAGAACGAGGAGTAGGAAGACTAGAACGAGAACGAGGAGGAGGAGGAAGACGAGAACGAGGAGGAGGAGGAAGACGAGAACGAGGAGGAGGAGGAAGACGAGAACGAGAACGAGGAGGAGGAAGACGAGAACGAGAACGAGGAGGAGGAAGACGAGAACGAGAACGAGGAGGAGGAAGACGAGAACGAGAACGAGGAGGAGGAAGACGAGAACGAGAACGAGGAATGAAGACGAGAAGGAGGAGGAGGAAGACGAGAAGGAGGAGGAGGAAGACGAGAAGGAGGAGGAGGAAGACGAGAAGGAGGAGGAGGAAGACGAGAAGGAGGAGGAGGAAGACGAGAAGGAGGAGGAGGAAGACGAGAAGGAGGAGGAGGAGGACGAGAAGGAGGAGGAGG
>BLKR01010870.1:0-44321 GCA_011170035.1 Teleogryllus occipitalis
AAATATCGAACTTTTAGCATTTTGTATACATCTGTGTTCAAAAGAAGTATTAGGTTTTAAGAGCGCATTCTTGCCGAACAATCAATCAGAAATTTTAATATTGTACCTCGAATACAATATGTAGTTGTATGTAGGCAACATGATCAACAATATCCCAAAATATTTTCAAGTTTGAAGGAGTCATGTCATAAAATCTACTTTTTTGCATGGAATGACCCAGCTGTTTCGCATACGAAAAACAAGCACGAGAAAACTTTCTTTCGTGCACGGCGTGTTAAAAAATTATTGTTATTCAGTTAAAATTAATTATTAAGTTTTAATGCCAATATGTCATGTTGTTATGTCTTTTTGCTTATATTTTTGCATCAATAAATGCTTTTTCGTTCCTAATTTGTTAAAAATAAATGCTAGAACTTTCAAATTCTACTTATGACTATCTCACTGACCCCTGGAAATAAAAAAACTGAAAATGTTTATCACTGAAATAGTTTGTGAGATGAAACGATGAAGCCGGCGAAAATGGTTTGTGTATAAAAAATGGTCTTGGAGGTCACTTGGAAATCTATGAGGGGAGAGATCCTCCATGAGGTTATATTTATCTGGCAATATTACCGATTTTCGGCAGCTTGTTTGCTTTCCGGATGCAATTTCAGAGCTCAGCGCTCGTGATGTCCTGGGCCGGGAGTGGTCCGGTGGCCTTGCTGATGGCTTCGAGAGGTGTACAGTGCCCATAAGACGCCAGCCAGCGGCAACGCCATTGTTTGCCGACCAACTCCGCTTCATGAGCCCGACCAGTGACAGCGTGTCGTTGTCCTTGCTTCGTATTTGAAGGTCTAGGTTTGACGCCATCGAAACAGAGTTTATTTGTGGCGTGTGGGTCGTCAAATTGTTGTGTGTGTACGCGTAGGACAGCTAATACTTAGAAATTACACCGGGAGATGTGGCTCAGTGCATCAACTGATGTCAGTGCAGTGCCTCTGACCGCCACCTCACGATAAAAAAACACACACTGTACTTACGGGAGTAATGAAAGTACGTGCCCGGTCGTGCCTGGAATCACCAACCAACCATCGAGTATTACGACATATTTTTAAGTCTAGTGTATACTAAATATTTTCTCAATCGAAGGTACTTGAAATTCCCTAAAAAGATTGTAATTGCCTTAAAGAAAAGAGAAGAGGAACATAAAACTGTCTATTAGTTGATGATTTTGTTGTGCATAACTTGCGAATCTTGTTAATGCTACCACTTCTCATAAGTAAATGCCGTATTTTCGAGTAAGAACAGGTTGCTGAGTGACAGGAGTGAACCGTCATTTTCCATTAACGGAACATTTGATTTTCTCATAGCTGACTGCAAGCCTACAACCGCACACAGTTTTATATCAGGTGCTCACAGCCTCCACAAAAGTTTGTGACGTAATGAATGATGACATATCAGGAAAATATTATTGCCCTACAACGGGTATGTTAGACCAATAGGTCATATATAAAACAGGATTGCGGAAGGAGGACGCGTTTAGCGAGCTCTGAACCTGATGGTCCGTCGGAGCAGCAGGAAACAACAGTCACTGTCCCATACAATTCTGCTTGTGTATATGTAAGGCCTGTGTTTTTAACACATGTAGAGCGTAGTTTGGTATGACATGGGAGTCAGCTGGGGCACCATTATGGGATTACGTCTCTGGAACCTGTTTTGTGATTTGAATGATCGCTTCGAAAGTCTGTTGCTCCTGCCCTTAGTTGAACCGACTCAGTATCAAACGAACTGTGGAGAGTCGTTACTCAGATTCAATCAGTATTGGCCCTCTTCTGATCATATTCCGTGATGATCAACCAAGAGTGGCCAGCAGAATCTTTCACGTTTTCAAGATGTCTATGAACAATAATATTGATCCATCCAATCTCTTGGTGGACTTTGGATATTGTGGTACGGGAAGTGTCTACAATAGAAGCAACTGCTGATGAATTGATTGATTAATTAGTTTCTGAGAGCATCAACTACTATGATTACTAGTCCCGTAAGTTTAGTGCATGTTGCATGCCGGTCAGTAGCGGTTTTCTTCTCCGCTGGAACGTGAGATCCGGCAGCGACCTAGTCGTTGGTTTGAGGGGTTCCACCTCCATCTCCTTCAGCGGTACACGACCCAAGCTGGGCCAAGCTCTCCTGATATGTGTAGTTGCTTAGTGCATGTAAGTGAAGTTGTGTGTGTGCGTGCGTGTGTGTAAGGGCTGAATCGGGGAGAAAATGAAAAAAAAAATATCACGTGTGGTCTCTGGCTCATGTGTTGAAATCCGGAGCTCGCCTGGTATTAATAGGAAAACTACCAATTAAAGCAGTGTCCATTTTCAATGGAGTATTAAAGTATTTATTTGACATGCAAAACTGCATTAAATCTCTTTTACCTTCGTTTAATATTAATTTGTAATTACGGAACCAACTTGAAAATCTGATATTTTACTATTTACTGTTTATTTATTTCAAAGAATATTCGTGTCATCAGCAAAGGCAAGTGCCTTTCACATTAGAAACGACGACTGTATACCGTTGACGTGTAGAAAGAGAATAAGGTCTAAAATCGATCAAGGCGGGAATCCATGTGCAATTGTCAATAAATCGGAAAGGTGAGTAAATTTGTTTTTTTCATTCTAGTGCTGTATTTCTTTTCCCTCAGATCATTGTTTAAGGTACGAATTTGAATGTACGTTGTTTAATCTACGAAGCAATATCATGAACACAGTACAAAAGTAATTTTAAAAGTAAAACGTTATAATCAGTGAGTCAATTAATTCAGAACAGTGCTTAGACAATTAATTTAAAGCAATTTGCAAAACTAGAGTATGATGGAAATATTTTAGAACGTGTGTGTTAATATTTCCACAAATTCTACTCAAAATACATCCATTCAGAGGCAGACACATCACTAATCTCTTCTTTCATGTCAAAGGTGGACAAAATGTACACGTAGTATCCGAGAAACGAAAAGTAATGAAAGTTTCAAGTGCAAAAGTCGTGAGAATTCATTTCTTTCTTTCCGAGGATCCTGAAATTGAAATTCCTAGAACGGGCTCGACTGATGTGGTTCTGCCTCAGTGCTTCCAATACTTGGTCGCTCTTTGTCTCTCCTAGCTACACTGCCTCTCAACTTCCGGTCGCAAAAGCCCACGCTTTCGGGAACGCCGCACCTCTAATTAAGCCGCGCTATTGCCCTCCAGTGCTTCTGTCCGCCTGTTTGATCTGCGCGTTCCCAACGGTTTACCGGGAACACCCTCACTGTCCTCGTCGCCGTTTCCAGAAAGGACGCTGCGTCTCAGGGCAGAAGTCCGTCTGGACGCACCGGTCCCTCCCATGCACACCCACACTCTCAAGCTCACCTGCTCAAAACAGAAATTCTATTAACATTTATTCTGGTCCACCAGTACTGATGTAAAAAGAGACCCTAATAATAAACAGGTCTTTATAGCATTGTACATGCGCTCACAGTGGGTATGGACAAGTACGATTGCGGGCATAAAAGAAGAGTGAAGATGATCCTTTTTCTAACAAGGTGGGTCTTAAGTGAGAACTCGCACTCCACGGACTGTTATTGAATTCACTTAAAATTAACGGCTTGCATTCAGTGAAAGTAATTTATCATATAAAAATATCGAACTTTTAGCATTTTGTATACATCTGCATTGGTAGATCGTACAATGACAAACTTGAATATTATCAAACATACACAGAAATAACAGGAAAACTGCATGGCATGAACCACTTCTTCGTTTGAAATAATTCACTAAAAATTACAAAGGCTAACACAAAAAACATGAAAGGTAATCAAGAATATTTTGTAAAATCATAGCTTTGTTTTGGGAGTAGATGGTTGAATAACGAACACTTGTACCGATAAAATTCTCACATTTGTCAGTTTTTAGACCTGTTTAAAATATTTAAATATTTAAATTATATTTATCATACCATATATATCATACCTATAAGAGTTTTTGCACATTTCTATTATGATTTTGTTGCGAGTAAAGCATGTTCTTAGTGTACCCTAAAACAACAATAATTCAAAGTACATTATTTCAGCACTTATACTTACGTGTAACTATATCTTATTTCTAAAAAGAATCTAAAGAATGCCCTTCAATATTCATTACTTTGAGGCTCCTGGAATATTCTATCAAAATCGAGTTAGATTTTAATCGTCACTTATAATGGAATCAAATTTCTCGAACACGTTTATGATGAATGATAATGAATGAATTATAATTGCACTAGCTAAACATGTGCAGAAAATTGGCACTTTGTGACGGTGAAAGGACACAGAAATACTGGAATGATTTATAATTCCATTATTGAAATTATTTTAAAGTTAAATTAAAGTATTTTGAGCTAACGCCAACGTCAAGTTACGTCGCTTCCCTTTACAAGTTTTTTGCGAAATTATTTTTTTTTTTGGCATTTTTGCGGCATTGACAAGTTTTCTGCGAGAATCGGGCTTTTGATCCCCGAGATTTCTATAAATCAATTTTGACTCAGTGCCATGCATAATTTCTAATGCACCCTTACACCTAACATGGCTGTAAAAGAAGCTACCTGAGCGGGAGTCGAACCCCAGAAACTGCGATCAATACGGTAGAACGCTACCGTTTACTCAACCGTAACAGATGGACAGTGCCCAACCTATGTCAGGACCTAGTTGTAGTGAATTTTCCTCCCACCACTAATTCTGTGACGCTCGTCGCCTACCACGCACAATGTAATTTTAATGTTTCATTAATAGGTGTTCTGCCTACGTACTTCGTCTGAAAAGCTGATATATATATATATATATATATATATATATATATATATATATATATATATATATATATATATATATGTGTGTGTGTGTGTGTGTGTGTGTGTGTGTGTGTGTGTGTGTGTGTGTGTGTGTGTGTGTGTGTGTGTGTGTGTGTCCTTTTGTACAGGCATACGTTCGTAAAAGTTCGTAGTATGTGAAAGAACAGATCAAATAAACTCGAAACCATTATTATAATTATGTTTACATGCTCCTTAGATTCCACGCAATCGCGTCTTGAGAAATGCGCAAAACATTTCAATCGCTGTATTAGAGCGAAATTCGTTTACGATTTGTTTCGGCTTTTTGTGGCATTTCGCAGCCGAATAGCAATTCGAAAGGGAACGCTTCACAAAATGCATTTATATAAGGTATTGCTTGTATACTATTTTTGGAGTATGTTTAATGGTATTTTGCAGCGATGTAATGCAGTTACTATAAATTACTATTGTGATATTTATCTTATTTTTGGAGAATGTCATTCTAAAACCGCCGCAAGTCGGTAGTATCTTCGCGTTATCTCGTACGCGTTGCCCCGAGTATTGCAACCATTTTAAGACTTGATTCCCAAATTACTCTTAGAATAACTGGCAATGTTATACTATTCATGGTGAGTTGGTTGACCGACGGGTAGTATGGTGGACTATGAAAAAACTATAAAATAAGTATTTTTCCGGAACTCGAATATTCGTTACTGGCAGATCTACTGGACTTTCACGAAACTTTGTTCTCCGGATCATAAGTGAAGAAGTTCCGGAGCGTTACAAATTCGTATAATCACAGTAGAAATATTAATGTCTTTGAAGAAAATGCGCTCGAATTATTGCGAGAGATATCATTTTTACATTGATTTTCAGATCACCGTTGATCAATATTATAGACGCTGGAAGTCGATATACTAAAAATGTTTCAAGAAATATTATAAAAACCAAGAAACTATTACTATATGTTCTGCTTGTCGCAAATTGTTTTATATTCTATAATTTCACAATGCATAATCCACAAAATAGTTCAAATATTTGAGAATTACTTTGTTCGACATTGGACAAAATTAATCGAATTGGTTAATTATTTTACTAAACAATTAAAATACAATTACTAGAAGTACAAAAAACAACATTTTACATTTTAGTAGCAATTGCACAAAGGAAAGATCAAAAACATTTGTAGTGCACTATCTCGATCTCCAAAAGCTTCATCTCTAAAAATAACACTAAAATATAAAAAAAATTCCTTTCAGTACAGAACATGTTCCCGTCCAGATACCCGCTCAACTATCTCACATTTTTAATTTAGAGGGTGAGCGTTGGTTCTGGTCACTAGATAAGGGAAGTTAAAACTCAGGTCAAATAGTAAAATTCATGTCATTCACGCAATGTATACTAAATGTACCAAGAATAACACCACAGCTACTAAATGTACCTGTACCAAGAATAACACCACAGCTTTTGGGTCAATGTCTATCATTTCGATCAGGTTTTTCGCGCAGTTTCCTTGACCCTTTGTTTCTGATTTGCCTTTGCTAGAAGATTTTATTACACATAAGCTAATATTATCCTATCAACTCTTGCCAAAAACGCTCATTTCCATCTGTATTCAGAATTCAATTTGTATATTAGTCAGAATATGGATCCCAGAAATGGGATCACTTGATTTAGAAAACGTGCACTGAATACAATTCTGCCAATAATAAGTCTCACAAATTTTTAAGCTTTTTTTGTTAAACGTAATATATTTAAATGGACCACCTGAATAGTTTGATGTTGGTTTGGTAGTGCTTATTATAGTTACATTTTAATCGTAATTGCATTAAATTCCATCTCAGAGTTTTGACTGGTCGTGTATGCATTGAATTCGTCACTTGAGTACCTTCTGTTGCTTGAAAACGTCAGTTTAATTTTCTTTTGACATTTGTTAAGTCATTTTTAATACTGAGAGATAAACGCAATTTTACCGACTGTCCTTCGAGTTGCAATCTAGCTAGCATCAAAATGGTAATCAGTCATTCTGAAACGGCCGCAGTGCAGACTCAAATGATTGACTCAAAATAATTGCTTCACACTATATGATCATTTATAAATGCAAATAAGTTTTATATATTGCCTAATATTATTTTATAATACAATTTTAAAATGACTGCAGGACAGTGCAATGCGTGTGAGATAGCGCAGAGCATTTTCCCGACTCGCAACGATATCGTTAAAATGGCATTCCCAGAAAATAGGATCAATATCACAATATTAATTAATAGTGAAGCCGTGCTCCATTGCTGCATTCTAATCCCAACACAGTACGAATATAATTTGTGAGCAACACCTTGAATAAATACATTTGGCGAAGTTTCCCATTGGACTAGCCATTCGGCTGCAAAGTGCTGCGATAAGCTCAAACAAATCGTTAATGAGGTTCAGTGCAAAACGGTGATCAAATGTTTTGCGTATCTTATAAGCGAGTGTGTGGAAACTATGGAGAATATACCCATAAAGGTATTGTTATTTTCCACTTTATTTGATGTGTTCTTTCATATACCACCAGCTTTTACGAACGTAAATGGATATTCTGTTCGGAATACGCTGGGGCAGGGATTCTGGATCTCAAGTAAACGCGCGCAGATTAGACTCCCCCTCCATACGTCATGGACAGGTTCTTTGGCTTTTTTTTTGTTGCGACTTTCACAACTCGTCTCTTAATCCTCTTTGAGCGTTGAGTGCTTATTATGAGGAGTAATCCTCCGCTACTTTTTTTACCGTCAATATCAATAGGAGTAATCCTCCATTACTTTTTTATATAGTCCATAATCTTTATCCGTAAATGGTCCAGAGGACCGCCAGGTAGCATCTCCGCATACGCGCCTCTCCTTTGCACGCTCCTGTGTCTCTACCCAACGGCCAGATTTGGAAAGGAATTCGGATAGGGGTAGGGTTTAGGACACTTCACAGGGGTTGGGCTAACTCTTGTGAAGCAGCTAAACTCGTTTTTTGAAACAAATTTTACATGAGATTTTCCAGGAATTGACAGAAATCGAACCCAGATCTCCTGGGTGAAAGGCGAGAGACTTCGCTCTTGAGCCACGAGACAACCTTAAGACCTTGTTTTTTATGAAAATAAATCAAATCAAATTTGAGCAACTCTAAACAAGGGACATTCATTTATGTGACTGACGAGCATCTGTAACTACTTACACTAAACACAATAGAGTGCAGCGCTGCGTCTCGTACCTGTGTTGTGTGTCCCAATGAAAGTTCCACAGTAATATTGATCAACAATACTAACAAATTCTGTGAGGAACGCTGGTATACGCAAGTGTATTGTAAATGCTCTCGCACAAGTTGTACATGCATTTGTAAGCATTTTCAGCAACCCACAATAAACCAATTGAGGTGCTCTGTGAGTCACCTCGTCAAATGCAATTTAGTGTTTGCTGTAAGTTAAATAAAGTTAAATTGTAAGCCTATAATTACACATGTAAAATTAAGATTTAACTGAAATTTGTAAGTCTATCCACATAGGAAATATTTTTACTAATAAGTTGACACAGGTATCCTTTTCTCTTTTTCAACAATCAATGTTCAGTTTTTTAAAGAATGTTTTCAATATTATATGTATATATATATATATATATATATATATATATATATATATATATATATATATATATATATATATATATAAGGACTGCCTGCGGGCGGCGAATGGCTCATTCGGCAATATCAAAGGCAGTGTCTGTTATGAATAGAGGACAGAGAGGGATACCGACTCGCCAATTAAATTGCCTTCACCCTTTTTATAGGGTTTCCTCCAACACTTTTTATAGGGTTTCCCGTTGTTCCGAACATTTTTAATAAAAATTAACTGTATGAACGCGCGAATATTCAACACATTGTAAATATTTGCAATGAAAATGAATATCATTTTTTTCTTTTCCCTTTGGAACAATAATTGGTATAGAAATTAATTTTATGTTAGAAAAAGGAAATGACCTATTTTTATACATTGATGACGCATAACAGATTAATGGTTATCAATAAACAGTGTTTAGTGTAAAAATGACCATCCGACATTAATGGGTCGTAACTCCAGTAAAGTCTAAGAAAATGGATGGCATTTTTACTTATGTAAATTTCTGGCTTTACATGTATTTTACGATTAAAAATAAAAATCTGAAACGCGGTGTTTTGAAAACAAATATTTTTAAAATAAGAGCATTTTGGACTTTCTGTTTGCAAAACAAACAATAACCGTTAAGTAAGGTACTTTTGAAGACATTTTGGAATATAATCTCTCGGAAAAATATCCACGTTTTACACGTTTTCTAAGCAACCGATTTTAATGTTTTATTTCGGCGTTTTCTTTTAAAAGCACATTTTTTTTTACAAAAACGAACAATCGCGGCGAACAACAGTATATTTCATTTTTGAACGTTCCGATTCCATCTTATTTTCAATCGAACAACGGAGAAAAATGTTCGGGCTAAATGGAACGGGTGGAACATTTTTTCGCCGATTAAACTAATAAAGAACCATTATTATATTGGTTTAAATGGAATGGTCTTGTGCTTGCAGTGTAAACCTGCCTCGTTATTTTGTCCGTGCCGCAACTCGCTAGAAAACAAATGAAGCTTCGGAAGCAGCCTTACAAGCTGAAAACGCGCGTGCCCGGCGCCGCGCGCGCACGCATCGAAAACGTGTGGCGCGTACGCCGACACATCGGCCGCGGCGCAGCATCTCTAAAAGGCTATTGATTTGCCGCCTGGGGGGAGAGACGCGCGTGATTACACGCGGGCGCAGCCGCTCGGTCGAGAGGACGGCGCAGCATCCGTCTTCCTGCGCGGGCCGCGCCGAGGCGCTCATCATCGCCATTATCTCCGCTGCTTCGTCTCGCAGGAAGCCCGACGTCTCCTGCGATTCTCTCGGGACGGCGTAATCCCTAGCTGTCGAGGCTCACTCTTATCAACATCGCAGCCACCATTTTGGCCTCAACGTAACCGATGCCGGAAGAAGAATCGGATCCACAACAAAACGCTGAAATCGGAAGTGATTGTTGTGGCTATGAGATTTAAAAAATATATTTTTAAGCCTACGAAATTTTTGTTTTCGATTGGAATTTTTACTATTTATTTGTTATATATTAGTTATACAAGATGGCGTACAAAGAACAACTTCGCTTTGAGCAGATACAAACAATACCAATTACAACAACAACAACAACAACAACAACAAAAAGAAGACAATTCAATGGTACTTTCGTAGTTCCGTTTTACATTCTTTTCACAATAGGTCCTCAAAATAATCTTATGCCCGAATGCAATATTGCATGCTCCTTAACATGTGATTCTACCATTACGCAACACTGTGTTATCAATTCTCAACTTTTCACTCAATTATCGATATCAAAATTAAGTTCTCAAGATTGTCCTTCAAGTCTTTTAATTTCACTCGATTATTTGCGTAGGCGAAAAATTTTCCCTTACGATTGCCCCACAGATAAAACTGCAGCTAATGTATAAGTGCTATTTTTGTGGTGCGATTCTTTGTTAAACGTTTAGTGAAGAGAACTCATCTCGTTGTGCCCTTCATACGTCTGAACCAACATTTCTCATTTTTCTGACAATAGTAAAGTATATATAGTCGCAACAAATCCGAAACATGTTACAATTGACGAATCACACTGACAACAACAATGGCGCAGCTATGCATTTGACCATTTCTTCTACTTGCCTTAGCTCGCAGCGAGTTTTTTCGTCCGCCACCCGTAGTACTAATAATAGTTTTCTCTCGATGTCTTATTTTTAGAGTCCACGAATATTGTAATCGTTATTTGTTTTAATGGTTTATTTAATTGAAACAAAACTATATGAGAACTCTTGTGGGATATTAAACTAGTAGTACTCCAACAGCATATACTTTCTCGTTTTACAGCTAAATTTGCAATTTTCGGAAATTCAGAGAGTTTAACGAAAATGAGAACCTCGCCATTCTTTTAAGCGTCCCTTCTATGCATGGAAAAATCAACTCTGCAGTTCGTTTACAGTTGCAAATAGTTTTTGTATAGTTATACAAATATAGGGAACGAAACTGTCTTACAGAAACAGTTTGTTAAATGTTGCTAATCTCGCGCTTTTTTACATTTTATACTAATTATAATATTTATAATAATAATAATAATAATAATAATAATAATAATAATAATAATAATTGTTTTAACTTTCATTCATTTTTCAGTTATTTATCATTAAAATGTTGGGATGGGATTCTGGTACTCAAGAAAACGTGCGCAGATAATCTTCTCCCCCATACGTCATACACAGTTTTTACTGTTTTTTGACCAAATAAATCAAATGGAAAAAGTTTGAAAAAAATATGGAGCGTGTTTTGAGAAAAAAATTTTTAGGAATTACATAAATTCAAGCACTAATCGCGCGGAAACTATTCATTTTCAAATAAATATACATGACCTTTTTTAAAGAGCTGACAGACTTTATTGGAGACAAAAATTTCTATCTTCGATTTTGGAGTTTTAAAATGTTAACCTTTTGCAATTTTCGAAAAAATGGAGAGTTCGCCGAAAATGGGACTAGCACCATATATTTTACCGTCTCTTGATAGTACAGATGAGAAAATTTAAAGAACAAAATATGGAGCGGTTTTTCAGAAAAAATTGTTTAAAAAATTTAATTTTCCTATACTTCCCCAAAATTACAAGAAAACTACTCATACTTTTTAAAAAAAATTGAAGATGACCTTATTTCCAGATCTATCTTTACAGAACAGATTTCATAAAAAATCTATCTTCAATATTTTTATTTTTTTTATTTAATAGGTAATTATTACAGGCAAAGTAAAAATCTTGATGCAATGTGGCTAGGCCGAAGGCCTTTAAGCCATTACAATACCTACATTCTACAGCGTTCTAACCTTGCGAATTCTGGTATTCACCCCAAATGGTCTCTCCTTCGCATCAAAGCCGCGGAAAAGAGACCATAAGGTACGGCTGAGGAAAAAACCCCTGAAGGGGGAAAAAACCTGCCGTCAGAAGCCGAGTACATGCTAATCTATCCGGTTTTTAATCCATTTATTTATTTGGCGCGGGCGTCAGGCATTCTCCTTCCAGTGTTTGGCCTCCTCCGCACCTGAAAACAAACAGCACCACAGAAAATCGTCCGCACCAACGCCTCTGCCCTAACATTTCCGATTCCTACTTCCCTTCGCCTCCTAATGTGTTTTATTTGAACCGTTTGCTTTTATTTTATTTTAATGTAATTTAATTTTAATTTATTTAACTTATTTTAATTAATTTAAATTACATTTATTTAACTTATTTTAATTAATTTAATTTTAATTTATTTAACTTATTTTAATTATTATAAGTTAATTTATTTATTTTTATTGACTTATTTATCTACTTATACTTAGCAATTGACTAAAACTTATAACTTCTTTTTTTTTATTATTTTTTTTTTACTGTTTACTAACCTAACATAACTTACTGACTAACCTAATTATTGTTAGTTTATTGATTTATTATTTATTTCTCTCCAGTCTAGGCTCTGCTCGTACTAACCAGTGCTGTTTTCCCACTCCCTAATTTCAGTTTCCCTAATGGTCCGAACCTTTCCTAGAAATGTTCCTAATTCTTTCATGAAGTTAGATCTTTTATCACCTAGAATGTTTTGGGCGAGCGTTACGTTCCTATGTTGGAAGTAGTAATTTCCCATTCCCATCCATTTTCCTCTCCAAGTTTCGGTCGCATTGCAAATTAAAAGGATGTGGATCCAGTCTTCCTTATCACCGCAAAGCACACAGATGCCATTACCATTAGAGTCCTTTAATCTACGTTGCATCCACCCCCCGACCCTGAACCAAGCGTATCCCCCTCTTGCGTCCTTTCGCGGTGTGTTTACGTAACGTTCGCAACCCCATAACGGACTCGCGTGAATTTGCGCAACTAGCGAACGTTTTTCGGCCGTTGCTGCCAGGATCTCTTGCCTTTTAATATCCGCAAGTCTACCCGAAATTAGCCGTTCTGTCTCACGTGTTCCCCTATCTCCCACCATCTCCGGAGAAACGTCTCCCAGACCTGCACGTTCCAGTAGCAGTTTAATTTTATACGACCAGTGGCGTTGGTTGCTTCCCTGTAACTGCACTCGAAAACATCTATGTATAAGTGTGTCAGACTGTTCACCTGCTAATTTAATCCCAAGTTTAATGGGTTTCATTTTAAAATCTTTCCAAATTCCTACACTACCGACCTCTCTTAGGACTCCGGCATTTGCTGCGAATCTTGAGACTCCGAGAATTAATTTGAAATAATCTGTTTCGACGCTTTCTAGTCGATCTATCCTATCCCCTCCCCAAATTTCTGCACCATAATTCATTGCTGGGAGAACTAGCGATTTAAACATTGTATCGCACACCTTTAAAGACAATTCCGGAACCCTGCGCACTGCGCCAACGATTTCTTTGAGCGCAATTCTTCCTTTACTGTGCGCCGCCACTATGTGATTATTCCATCCCCCATTCATGGAAAATTTTGCCCCCAGATATGTAAATGTTTTAACCCGGTCGATCTCGTCCTGAGCGTAAAACCATTTCTCTTTGCTACCCCAGATAAATCCATTCTTGAAGACAACTACTTTAGTTTTTTGAATATTTACTTTCAATCCCCATGTTTCACTATACGTTTCTAAGAGATTTAAACTTTTCTGTAAGCCGTCAATAGTCTCCGAGCATAAAACTAAATCATCAGCATATAGTAGTCCGGGAATGTTCAGGCCCTCAATTTCCGGTGCAGATGTATCCGCTTCCTGTAACCACGTCAATAAATCGTTTATAAACAAGATAAACAATAGCGGTGAGAGAGGCCAGCCCTGTCTTACTCCTACTGTCGATTTTATTTTTCGCGTTGTACTTCCATCACCGCACCTGACACAGAAATTTACGTCTTCGTACATGCTCTGCAGCACTTTTAAAACTTTACGTGAGACGCCTAGCCCATTAAGTTTTTGCCATAAAGCTTTCCTATTGATAGAGTCAAACGCCTTTTCGAAATCTACAAAACTGCAATGGGTATCTTCAATATTATACGACGCCAAAACAAATGCACTTTTGCAATTTTAAGAAAGCAGAGATTTTTACGAACATGAGACCTGCACCATTCTCTTCTATGCTGTCTGAGGACAAAAGTTAATAAAAAATTTAGTGTTGCTTTTTAGAAAATTTTGAAAACTATTTTGAGGCTTGAATGAATGAAATAATTCTTGTAGCTAGTTTGTTCCTGAAAATATTGTTTGACGTATTACTTTTGAGTGCGCGGTTTGAACTGATACTTCCGAATTAGTTCCGGGTGCGTCAACTGCTGTGATCATTATTACCGTACGTATCGTGCTCTTTATAAACCCGGAAACGCTGCTGTTCCTTCGCGGAAACTAGAGATTCGGCGCAGACCACTTCGGCTTACAGGACGTTCTCTTCGAGGTCTCTTCCCAAGCGAAGCAGCACCCTAGCTGGAAGAAGCCCCCGTCTGGTCAACGGGCACGTGTTGTAGTGAAGTGCATGTACGTGTAAGTGTATTAACTAGAAGTGGGGACAAAAATGAGAAAGGAAAGATCGTGAACGGTCCGTAGCCCGTATACCACGTTCTCTTCCGGCATTCATCTGGCATTGTTCGGGAAACCACAGAAAACTACCGATGAGAGCAACTGGCCACTGGAATTCTTCTCGTGACAGTGACTAAATCCGACTCAGATATTTTGCTAGATTCGAAAATTCAACTTCCGTCGGGTCTCCAATCCTAAGCCCTCTCGGTAAGTATCACTGCAGTGGCAACAGTTTATCTCACCCCTGAGTTAACCCTGCCGGTGAATACTTACGAAACTCTTTCTTTGTAGGTTCCAAGATAACGATAGCCTGCTTGGGATAGCCAGATTAATGATTACCGGGAAAGGTGGCTCAGGGCATCAACTGATGCAGTGACTCTGACCGGGAAGTCCTAGGGTTCGAGTCTCGACGATAGCAGGATTTCGACACTTGCTTTTCATCTGTGTCGAATTCATCCGCCGTCTGGAGGAGAATTTTAGCGGCTAGCTGCTCTGATCGATAGTTTTCCGTGGTTTCTCAGATCAACATCACGCTAATGCCGAAGCAGTACCCTAACAAACAAGCCACGGGCCGATCTTTCATTCCTCTTCTTTGTCCTTTCCTCACCCCTCACTTACACACACACACTCACATGAACTACACTACCACCAACTCACATGCACAATATGTCGGAGCACCAGTCACTAGCTTAGAGCATTAAGCTAGTTCTTCGCTCAGAATTACATAACTTTCTCTCTACTCCGTAGCGGGAAAGTAAAATTGTTGCAATTTAAAAAAAAATTGAAAATGTTTTTGGGACTTCATGTAAAAATCAAAATATCCATTTGAAACTTCCAAAACCTCGAGTTGGTTAGGATTAATGGGGGAATACCAATTTAGGAGAAAATCGGCTGAACGGTTTAGGCACAGATTGACGGACAGACGTTTTGCCGTCAATCGATTTTTCCGTATCAAGAATCCACATAAATGGATTCTGGCTACACCACATGTTAGAGGAAGTAATTTTCTACATATGGCAACAGGATTTATCCCCTTTTGCGTTACCGGGGCCCGGCAATAAGATATTTTCTGCCGAAAATTCGCCGTTTTTCAGCGCAGGACTACATACCTTTCTCTTCTTACGAAGTAAGTGCGAGAAAATAAAAATTTGAAGCTATATTTGAGAAATTTTGAAAATGTTGTCGAGGCTTCATGTAAAGAACCCCCCAAAATTAAAATATTCGTTTCAAACTCGCACGAACTTGAGATCGTTTGGATCGATCTGTGAATATCATTTTTGAAGAAAATCGGCTGAACGGTGTAGGCGCTTGCTATAACTATAGACACACAGACAAACTTTTGCCGTCAATCAAATTTTCGAAATCAAAAATCCACGAAACTCGAATTCTCACTACACAATGTGTTAGAGGAATTAATGCAATAGGAACAATATTTATCCACATCTTCGTTGGCAGTGCCCGGCAATAAAAGTTTTCCTGCCGCAAATTCGCCGTTTTTCGACGTACGATTACAATACTTTCACTTCTTAGGAAGTAAAGTAAGACAGTGAAAACTGGTAGCACAAGGAAGATAATAATAAAGGACATTTTCAAACAACATGAATAGAGCTCGGTGTCTAATGGCTGTAAAAACAAGCCAGCATTTTATGATTGATGTTTGGGAGCACGTCAACTGCTATGGAGTTTCCATGTCATTCTTAATGAATTAAAAAAAATATTTTAAGTATTTTCAGATATTTGAGTCAAAATACATATTTTACATAGGCTATTTTGCCTATTAATGCATATTTATTACTTGTTTTGTTACATTTTGTTACACTTATATGTCGAAACGGAGTATTTCGAATATGAGTTTGCAAATAAATTTTCTGGGAATAGTCTTTTCGTGAAATAAACCAAAATAATACTACGCTTATATGTCATCCAGACCATCGCCTTTCTGGAAATTATTAGTTATCTGGAAATTGCGTATTCGGAATCAAATGTTGAACAGATAATTGTGAAGCAGAAGCAATTACAACCACGTTCTTCTCATGTTTCATACAACCCGTCAATAGAAATATTACAAAAATTCCTAATAGGGCATTGTTTAACTGCATCCTGACGAGAAATATTCACCCCTATGTCAGGGGCGAAAAGTTCGGAACACATTAATGGAATCCGGCGCACTCGCGCCTAACGGGAATACCTCTTCAGAATGTGATACGATCAATATGTGGCACTTGTTTTCCAAAAACCCATTTCAATTACATAGTTGGAGTAAGTGGGTACGTACTGTGTCAATTGCTATTTAGATACTCCCGTAAGTGCAGTGCATGTTTATTCTAGATGGTGGCGATGTTCCTCCCGCGTTGTCCCCGATGGAGTAAGATACGGCGCCGACGTACATGTCATCTTGGGAGTTTATTCTCCCTTTACGTATGTCCCCATTAGAAACCACTCAACAGGCAGAAACTCTAAGCTCACGCATGTTTTTTCAACATAAATTGTAGTGTTGTGAATGTAAGTGTCAGTTTGTGTGTAAGGGAGGGAGAGGAGGAACAAGAATGAAGAAGGAAAGATCGTGGACGGTCCGTGGCCCATTTGGTTTGGCATTCCCATGGTATTGACAGAAGAAACCACGGAAAACTTCCTATCAGATCAGCCGGCTGCGATAATTCTCCTCCAAACTGGTTGAATTCGAACCAGCTAATGTCAAAAAACAACCGTCGTGAGTCGAACGCGAGTGCCTTCCAGTCAGCGATGCGTCAGAGGCAACAGAGAATGTTCGTTTCGGGGGGGGGGGGCATGGTCACCTATTGCACCCACCAAACCATCACTGACCATGCAGTAAGAACATTCACGTGCTTCTCATATAAATTGTATATTTCACGTACATATATTTTAAAACTCATATTCGTAGGTGAAGACTGGTATCTCATTACTTCTGAAGAGTTTGAACGTTTTTCAGCAGCTCCGAATCCATTTTAAGGTATGTACGGTGACATTTTCTGTTCGAAAATTTGAAAAAGCTCCGGAGTAATTTTAAACGTTATCATTAATTTTTATTTTACATATTTTTTAAAATATTTCCTTACATATTATTGAAAAAAAAAGTACATATATATGTACACATCTTGCGTTTTTATTTTCTCGCTATCACTTACGCAGTAGAGAGAAAGTTATTTAATTCTGCGCGAACCAGGTATTTTGGCAGAAAATTTACATTACACGGCCCTGGTAACGAAAACGTGGATAAATCTAGTTGCTAAATTTAGAGGGAAAATTCCTCTAATACGTGATGTTGCCAGAATACATATTTTGTGGGTTCTTGATACCGGGAAATCTAATGACGGCAAAAACGTCGTCTGTGAACAACGCTAGCGGCTAAACCGTTCAGCCGATTTTCACCAAAATTGATTTCCCTCTATCGATTTGGCTTATGCCGCGGCCCCTTAGATTTGAAACCGATATTTTAATTTTGGGGTGTACTTTATATGAAGCCCATAGGACATTTTCAAACTTTTCGAAAAAATGGCTCCGTTTTTGATTAAAATTTATTGTTGGATAGTGTGAAGCACGTTTTAGAGAATGGTGTAGATGTCATTTCGTTGAAAACTCCGATTTTTTGAAAATTGCAAACGTTGAAATTTTTTCAGCGTCTTCCTACAACTACAATTATGAAGATAGAGATTTTTCCTCTAGTGAAATCTGTTGTTTATAGATTGATTTTGAAATAAAATCATGTTCAATTTTTCGAAAATTTGAGTACTTTTCGCGTAATTTTAGCACGTTTTAGAGAATGGTGTAGATGTCATTTCGTTGAAAACTCCGATTTTTTGAAAATTGCAAACGTTCAAATTTTTTCAGCGTCTTCCTACAACTACAATTATGAAGATAGAGATTTTTCCTCTAGTGAAATCTGTTGTTTATAGATTGATTTTGAAATAAAATCATGTTCAATTTTTCGAAAATTTGAGTACTTTTCGCGTAATTTTAGCACGTTTTAGAGAATGGTGTAGATGTCATTTCGTTGAAAACTCCGATTTTTTGAAAATTGCAAACGTTCAAATTTTTCAGCGTCTTCCTACAACTACAATTATGAAGATAGAGATTTTTCCTCTAGTGAAATCTGTTGTTTATAGATTGATTTTGAAATAAAATCATGTTCAATTTTTCGAAAATTTGAGTACTTTTCGCGTAATTTTAGCACGTTTTAGAGAATGGTGTAGATGTCATTTCGTTGAAAACTCCGATTTTTTGAAAATTGCAAACGTTCAAATTTTTCAGCGTCTTCCTACAACTACAATTATGAAAATAGAGATTTTTCCTCTAGTGAAATCTGTTGTTTATAGATTGATTTTGAAATAAAATCATGTTCAATTTTTCGAAAATTTGAGTACTTTTCGCGTAATTTTACGTGAAATTACGGGCGAGAAAGTATGTGTTGTTTTAGCACCATTAGTTATCTCAATAAATTCCGTTTGCTTCCACGATACGGTGGTTCTCGCAATATCTTTCAGATCGTCAGCCAGTCGTATCAGGTGAAAGACTATCCTGTGAAATGCGAACCGCCCGCGGCATTGCAGAGGGTATAGTTCTAGAACCTCTAGTTTTCTTATTTTACATAAATGACGAAGAGCAATGTCTTAAACACTGACGTCATAAAATGTATGCAGGTGACCATAACTATATGTCAGATGATACCCGTCGGATTTAAACTCTTTAGTTCATAAAATAAACGAAGACCCAAATGCTCTCAATATATGGACCGAAGCTCTAGGACTTTTATTAAGCCCAACTAACTCCCAAAAGTTATTGATAGGCTTTCGCAACGCCATCAGCAAATTAGATAAAACAATCTCTCCGACAATCAGGTTAATGGCTCCCTCTTCCCTGATATAACGACCTAAGAATTCACAGAGACAACAGTTTTAAATGGACAACGCAAGTAGGTAAGTTTCGTCAAAAAGTCTTTAAAGGCATCCATTCTCTAAAATGCGTATGAGAACTGGATGGTGAAATCCGGCGCCGATCGACAAGCTAACTTGAGTAAGATTTCCCCCTCCAGGAATCTCCCCCCAGAGAGGCACCGCCTCTGCCGGGGCAAGCTCTAAGATCGCGATTGAACCCGTGACATTTTGTGGTAGTGTAGTGCATGGAAGTGTAAGTGTGTGTGAGGGGTGAGGATAGGACAACGAAAAAGGCAGGAAAGATCGCGTGCGGTACGGGCTAATTTTTAGGGTCCTGCATCTGAATTCGTCTTGTACTGATCGTAGAAACCACGGAAAACTACTGGTCAGAGCAGCCGGCCGCTAGAATTCTCCTCCAGACAGAGACTGAATTCGATCTAGCTATACTTGGATTTTTGAACGTGACGTCTCAAGGTCACACACGAAAAAGGGAGATTGAAGGCAGTTCCCAAGAGGGATCAGTAAAAGTGAGAGGTGCAGTGACGTTGGAGTGTGCGTTCCCTCTCCCTTTTTCGTGAGTGACCTTGAGATGCCACCTTTAAAAAAATCGAAGTGTATGTAGCTAGTATCGAAAATCGCCAACTTTGAAACTCGAACCATAGGGACTTCCCGGGCAGAGCCCCTGCGGAGTCTATGGCAATGCTGGCTCTGAGCTACACTGAATCGATGCCATCATTTTAAAACATTTCGAGTACAAAAGAAGGGAATTTTCACTATATCTCGAGACAATTCATCAGATAGGTAGAAATTGTATTAAGTATGCTACTAAGTATTCTATTCACTACGTATACTAATGACTAGTCCACCGATGCGCGCAGAGAATAATTAAATGATTAGGGTATAAGCGTTATACATGAAGTACTGAAAGTGTTCCCCATTGCTCAAATAAAACTGAAAACATTCATGCCTTTTGACAGAGTCGATCCCACAGTTTAAGTGTCCTCTTGCTTAGTAGCGCCTTTCTCAGGCCTTTGCACAGGGCAGTTACTACTCGAGTAATTGTTCTTATTGAATAAATAACGCATCAAAATGATCGGAGTGGCTGAGTGCGATTTGCAAGGGAACTATTATCTGGGGAGAGAGAGAGACTGAAGAAAAATAAGTGACTCATGCTCTGGAAAATGCCAGTGTGAAGTGTTGGGAGAATAAAGAACTCTGAATACATTATGAACCTAAGGAAAGTAAAATGCATTACCTTGAACGAACTGTGGGAAAGAGATGACTGATAACAAAAATTCAAAGTGGCTGGCATTTCCATACACAGACTTCTGAATTGATAAATTTAATGATAAAATCCTGAAACTAGGTGTTATTTAAATGTTTTGAAAAATATGAAAATTGATCTTGGCTCGGAAAACTGTTCCACACAGTACAGCGTCCATCACTTCTTAGAATTAAATTATTTCTTTCTCGTTCCGGTTTTCGTCTTTACTAAATTATTGTTAACCACAGATAGGAGAGCGTATGAGGAGTTCACTACTGATTAACAGTATTACTCGTATCATATATAATAATAAAACATTCTCTAATCGACATCTGTTTAGGTTTATTTCCAGTGTCTTACAAAAAACGACAGGGTCCGCAGCGAGTGTTCTTGAGCACGTGAAAATGTACGTGCAGGTAGTTTTCTTTGTTCAATCAGATTTGGAACTCCAAAACACTAGCAAACACATTAAATAATATTGGAACTATTACATAATCAAAGCAGCCTTCTCAACAGATCTTGAAATAGCGTGTTTATAGCCGCAATAACTGTACAGGTGTCAAAAAGCTCTTCCTCGGAATTCGAAATCAGAATTTTTTCTTAGAGCTTCAGTTGAACAAACATTGCGTGAGACTGTAGAGCACGAAATCATATTTCATTCTGTTGGAGTGAAAAACATGTCTTGAAATGATCAATCATGCATTTAAATATAAATTAGCAATACGTGTGTGTATGAAGAAATCCGGAAGAGAAAATTAACAAAAATTATGCATTATTTCAACACAGAATGTTCAAACCGAATATATCTTAAAACCGCAAAAACTATGTTTTTTAGATGTTTTCGTTTCTCTAAGAAGAACATTTGATAATGAGATGTCGTCTTTACCATTCGTCCCTTTATAATACAGGATTTGTTTTCTACTATCAGAGTTATCTGACACCACACCATCGTTCCGCAATCTCCCTATTATGAAGTCTTGGGCCCTGAAATTCCAAGGGCATCGCAGAGGCCCATTGTGAGAGAAACGTTCGCCTTAAATTTAAGAGGACTTGAAAGGAAGACGAATGAACAGGCAGCTTGCTCACAAGCAAAGGATCTCTCGGCTTGCCCTTCCGTGTGCCGCTCGGCCTTCCTGCTACGTGCGTCTTGATAACCTTTGCGACCAAGCGAGTGGCACACGCCCGCTCACCTTAGTATTTTGTTCTTCCGTTCGCAAAACATGTAATCAGGTTTTACGCAAACTACTAGAACAAAGGAAAATAATGAAATTACAACTAATAATTGCTTAGTTAATATCATAAAATCTGTGTACCGACTACAGTTGGTAAAGTTTTTTGATATACTTTCGCATTTTGAAGGCCACAACTAAGGTTGAAGCTACTCACAGAATATTGCTGTCTCGTTATTTTTTGTAATGACTTGAATCGTATCTAATCAAGTGAAAAAAAATATAAGAATGGAGAATCGTGAGAACAAAATTATTTTCCCATTTCTTCATGCATACGTATTTAAAAATGTAAAGGACAAACAGCAAACATTCGATATCGTTTTTGTTACATCAGCTGTCTATTACTTTACGAATTATATTGTAAAGGGGTTAAAGATTAACCAAAAATTATTTTAATGAATATTTTTTAATTTTATTAAAATCCACAAATGTTTAAAGTCAATCTAAATGAGATTGTTGAATCATTAATTCAATAAGAGCAAGGGCTTCTGCGGCCGGTGTCAGTAGGTACTTGGCTGTCCGGGAGACCCCCAGACCTTCCTCAGGGCGATATTAGGAATGTCGCATTTCTCCCTGAGAAAGGTCGCAGAATGGCGGCCGAAACGTTGGTTCCTGTGCTTAGGATGCGGCGTCTCCCGGAGAGGCAAGTAGCTACTGCTATTTATTCAATGGTTGTCATTTAAATTTTTTTTTCACATGGCTTGAGCATGCACCCTCAGGCAGACCTTAAATTACGAGAAAAATGAACTACTCACAATTTTAAGAAACATAGCTAACATGTGGATTGGAAATGTAAGAAGTTTTTACTAACATGATCTAAGATGAGTCAAATGAATAAAATACAAGTTGAAAAATAATATTACAACAGAGCTATAATAAAAACCAATATTCAGAAACCAGAGAACAAAGCACAAGCCAGAAGAGAGACCTACGACAATATAAAATAATTTATAAACAAAGTGGACGTAATAAAATGGCCAAAAGGTAATAAAAACTATAAAAAAGGTGAGTTCCTTTATGTTCGCGATTCATTAACGATTGTTCGCGTTAGATGGGAGGGGGGACTCCGCAGCACAATGGTAGCGGTAACAGAGTTTATTTTAACATGCTTTATTCTTCTTTATTATTGTTCTGTTGTAATTTTATTGCTCTATTTGTGTTTTATTCATTGCGCCCAAGTTAAATTATATTTGTAAAACTTTTAATATACCCAATCCATGTTCTAGTTATTCTTTTAATATTGTAATTCATTGTTCTCGTAAGAGGGAATGCATTAACACAAGCGTATTGAAACCTTGCAAGAAATTGAAATTGAATTTAATAACAACAATTGAATAAATAATACAGCACTCTCATTTTCACTTTTGTGGATAGTACTAAAATGAAATAAATTTACAAATTATAATAAATTTTTATAACGCTTCTGCAGAAATCTGTATTAATGAAATCGTCCGATGTGACTTCACGACCATGTTCTAGAAGTAAATGATCGCGCATGACAACTGCAAAACTAATAATAGGGTATATAATATGTGCGGTCGTTTAATCGATAACCGTAGTTAGATTTACAAGACTTCTTTTACCGTCCAAACTTCGGGAGACAAGGCAGGTAATCAAATCTGTAGAAAATGTCATGACCATTTCGTTCCATTTTGGTCTGATTAAAACAGGAAAAGAAAGAAATTAGATGCTCAGGAGAACAAAATAGAATTGAACTTTGTGGATATTGAAAGTCAGAAATTATTTCTGCTCGCTGTATTACTAGGATATATGTACAGGTTATCGCAGCATGATTTAGTGAACTAATTTGTTCCTAACAACGTCCTCTCAATTACCAGTCTATCAGAGCGCGAGTAGCCATAGAGGTCTCAGAATAAATGGCACTTCTAGGACATGTCGAGGAGTCTAAAAATTACTTTTTACCAATAAGCAAGTAGTGGGAAATTCCATTTAACACTTATGACCTTTCCCTTGATTGTTAGGCAAAATTTACGCATTGGTGTTTGACAGGTACATGAAACATAGCTTGAATATATTTGAAATATAATAAATATATTTTCATTATGCGCACGTTTTCTTGAGCTCAGTAATCCCTTCCTCCCTTTTAATGCTAAATATTTGAATGATAAATATATTAAGTACCAAGAAAGCAAAGCCGGCGGCGCTAGCCGAATGCGTTTACTACGCTCCGTGAAGTCACGAAGGTTAAGCGCATTCGAGACTCGCGGGCTCGTGGTTGGGTGACCGGCCAGGAACCCCGGGATCTAACGGCGTCGAGCCCCTGGCCGAAGGGATAAAAGGCAATGACTGACTGCGACGTGACGAGACTTGACAAATATTAAAAAGTAGCACTTTAATGGAGGATTACTCCCCTGTGCTAAAGCGCTCAACGCCCCTTAAGGGGGCTTGGAGACGCGTTGCGGCAAGGTGGAGACGCAACAAATTAAAAAAAAAGGTTAGTAACATTTGAAACTATACATTTTCGCTCCCTAGTATTAGAAAATGTGTTTGTTTTATTGGTATATGAACTACAGAATTGAGTTTACTTGACTTCGCCCCCATACGTCACATTCAGTTTTTATTCTTCATTGGCAAAATCAAATCAAATCTCCGTGATTGCGTCAAAATGTGTGCCCTGCACAACACCAGTGCACAATAAGTTGCCTAACAATCAGAGGGAAATATCACATGCGTTAAACTGTTGTATGAAATATCCCACTACGTGTTTATTGTCTGAGAGTAATGATTTTCAGCCCCTTTACATGCTCTAGAAATTTGTCCTAAAATTCTAAACATTTATTCTGAGACTACGTACTAGTGTGCACGTAGAAGCATATCTACATGTACAGCCGCCATAGAATATGCACAACTGGTCTTAAATTGGCTCTCTGTGAACCATATTTCTGGGGGAAGGTCTCGCGGTCTAGAGGCTAGCCAATTCATTTTTCGCCTCTGAGGCCGGATTCGATTTTAGGCATTCTAGTTTGGAAAGTTTGTAGTGGACAAATTGAGAGCTCTCAGAAGATACTTTCAGAGTTCTCCCATTTCCCCTGTAGTGGGTTAAAAGCTCTAAATTTTCAGTTATGGCGAAAGTGTAATTTTTCGCCCTCTTATATATTCTTATATAGAAGCAAGAGATTTTTTCTTAATAAAAATTATTCTTCAAAATTACATATTTAAAACTCGAATATTCAAAAAGGAGTTATGAATTCTATTCTTCTGCGATTTGTTTGGGAAACAGACTTTTTTAAGACTTGAATTAATAAAAATAGAACATATACTTTTGTACACACACACGCACACCTTCTTTGAAATGTAGTGTCATTTATTTGATAATTTAATTCCCACCCTCACAGATAGTCTTAATTTTTCTTTGAGAAGTTTAGTACTAATTCTTACAATTGTTTTTGAAGTGACTATATCGAAAGAAATTAAATCGCTCATGTAAACTATCCCTATCATATTATTGTTTGCATCATTGGTATGAACTGAACTGAGACTTTGATACATAATCGTCTTGCAGTCAAGTTCATCTGTTTGAAGAAAGAATACAGTATTTCGCGGAACGAAGCTGTTTTCGATGATACTCAATTATTTTGTAACTTTACAAAGTGTTCTGTCGCTGACTTGAAAGAAATAGTTCTATAATTTATTATTTTTTTACTTTGAACGACTTTGTCTCAGCGATTTGGCAATCAGGGTTTGGTAGCTGTGTCCGTAGTTCGGTCGGATTACGGTCCATCAAGTGCAATTTGTGATGAACAAAGCTGGTTCTTGAAATTATTCCGTTTCCCAGCATTGCTGTTATTCCGCCGTTACTCCATTGTAATTCTCCCCAACATCAGCAGCATTACCCTTCATTAATCACTGATTGAACTAATTTCGCTTTGGAACCGATTTGGTCAGTAGGCCAGTGATTCTTACTCAATGCAAGCTGTGAAAGGGCGTTTTCCAGAAGAAAAAAATAAAATTTCTATTAAGTTTAATGTGTATTTTATTCGCAAGGAAGCTTTTTTCGAATTCTGCGAAACCTGCTAAGAGTCCCTTGTGAGTAGGTTCTTATACTACGATTAACAGTGTCTCCCTTCAAGGTCACGAGCTGGGAGGAGAGGGGGGCTCCAATCCGAGCTTTTTAACAACTTAAACTTTTGGTTCTGAAGCTCCCGATTAGATGACAGTGTTCCCCTCTCCTTGTGAGGGATATGTGTACGTCACCTGCAACTTTGGAAATAACGAATTAAAACGTTTCAATTTTTAGCAAAGAAATCGAAGAAGCAGAAATAAGGAATTATAGTCAGCATTTTTGGATGGGAGAAGAATAAGATCATAAATTCATTTATTATTTATTTTCGCTTAAGTAATTTTGATATTGTCTATGACAAGATAGTACTGGCCAATCAGAACTTAAAACTTTCCCCCTATGAACTGTTGACAGAAAGTTTCTTATATATATATATATATATATATATATATATATATATATATATATATATATATATACACAATATTATTAGATAATTGTCGTCAACATTTGACGGTTTTTTGGTGTTTAAATGGTTGATTTTCTCATCCTTCCGTCGATCAGCTTTCGGTTCTCTTTCTAAGAACTATAGAACTTCTTTGAATTTTCGTCTCAGGAAGCTACCAGTTTTCTTTAATTCATGAGAAAAAACTTCTGAAGAGAAAGTTTGTAATTCCTTGCATTCATTTATAAACAATCAAGATTTTACATTAGTTGAAGTAATAAAACTGCAAGTTGTTGATGACAATTGCTTCAACAAGTGCTTCTGATGAGAAATCATTCTCGTATCTTAAAACAATCAAGACGTATCTTAGAAATGCATCGTCACAAGAACGGTTGTCGACTTTGGTTTTGATTACAAAATATAAGTAGTTTCTTTTTGAAAAGTGCCAAATGTGAATGTTCTATGATGACTTTATTGCATATTTTACCAAAAAATCGAAGATTGCCTCTATTCTTCAAATAGGAGGTAATAAATTACTTTCAGGTAACTAAGATTCAGTCACTTCCCCAACCAGAAAGTCGACGCTACACCACTGCATCGTAGAGGGCACCCTTGTTATCCCTCGACTAATTACATCCTCATAGAATAAAGAGCTCGCAAGGAGCCGTGAGAAGTGAACGAAGAAGTCGTCTCGCATAAGCCTCCTCCGCCGGTATTGTTATTAGATTGTGAGAGGCGGAGCTGTAGCGGACTCCAATTGTTTGTATTCGCCATGTGCAGAGGAAGGCTGGAGTGGGATGCGCGAGGGGAGAGCGGGGCGAAGGTCAGGGCCGGCAGTCCGGATGCGCACGCGCGGCAGCAGGGGCCGCGGCAGCGGAGCACAGCGGAGCACAGCGGAGCAGCGGGGCGGCGGAGCACTTGTGTGGTGGAGGGCGGCGGGGCGGCTGAGGTGCGGGGCCGCCGGATGGAGAGTTGGTGGGCTGGAGGGGAAAGGGGTCGGTAGGACGGCGTGACGGTGGGACGGCGGGACAGCGAGAAAGGCGGGCGGGACGGGCGGGTCGTGTGGCAACGGAGTCGCGTGGAGGCGGGGCGATGGGACGACGGGGCGGCGGTGGCGGCAGAGGCGGCCGCGGCCGCGAGCGTGACCTACAAAGACCGCTGCGAGTGCGGACTCCTCACCCCTCCCGTCCCACCATTCTGAGAAGAAAATCGCGGTCGACCAGACGCGCAGTGAAAAACTCACGAATTGTTGATAAAACTTTTCCCGTTGGGCGCGATGCAATCTAAGGGCATATATTTCCGTTCTACCCGTGGTATACGCACCAAGGCAACTGGCAAAAAATGAAGCTGGGAATGGGTACTGTTTGAAAACAACAATTTGCTGGCATTGGTAAAATTACGATTATATTGACACATTTATTCAATACCATTTAAAAAGCCCAAATAGAATTTGAATTTGGTAATAAATTCACTTAGGATGTATAAAATATTTGGGGAAATATCAGAATGAAGAGATAATTAGAATAAACTATGTATGGATAAGGACAAATTACTAGGTCTGTCGCTCTTTTTCCATTGTAAAACTCACCATCATAGCGTCAGAATAAGACCATCAAGAATATCGAACTTTTTGTAAAAGACCAATTCTGAATTAACTGGGTTACAGTAAAGTGGGGTCACTTTGTTATGGATTTTCACTTTTTTCTACACTGACCGGTCAGCTTTTATTTTAAGATCAAACGACTTGTTGCAAAATGTATATCAGTTCCTTTTTCAAACAGTGATTATTAATAAGCCTCCAAATCTTCAATAACTACAAAGAACTCCAAGTGAAACTTTTACAAGTAGCTCCAGAAGGTGGAGTAACTGGCAGTTTTATCTCGCCTTGAAATGCAAGGAAAAAAGTGTCACAAAGTTAATACTCATTGCGATTTTTAGAGTGTACAGTGATGTTTTGCCATATAGGTATCCTTATTCATGAATAAAATACCAAACATTTGTGGAATCCACTTTGACAAATCTCAAGCTCGCATTTTGGCCGGTGTAAATCTATGTGGACCCTTCGGTTTCAGAATTTGGGCCCAATAATGTAGATAATTTATCTTGAATGGTCCTCGGTTTCCCACTGGCTCGGGAAGGTCAATGACGTGTAAGAGTCCGATCGTAGAGTATAATATCTCATTTGGATGGGCTGGCCAACTCCAATGCATTTGCGTTGGCTTCATTGCGCTCATCATGAAGTCATCGATTTTGATGTTAGTCAATTTTCTGCGGAAAAGCGTGCCGTGGATGTTAATCGCCTCGAAATCGTCTTGGATTCACCACAAATGGACTTGGAAGCCTTGCTGTAGGATTAGCTATTCTTTATATGTTCACTTACCCACACGTAACCATTGTTAAACAATGCTAAAATGTCTGTTCATTAAATCCAGCACTTAATAATTAAGAATAATTACCTGTAATAGCTTGTTATATGAGTTTCACAAAGGGCACATAGTTGTCGGTGTTCGCATGGACAGGGCAGAAGAAGGTTTTAACAAGTTCGCCTCTAGCGTACGCAGTGGCTGAATCACAGCATCAGGTTTCAGTCCCTTGGTGGCGTGGGATTTCAGGTAAGCCATAGCGCTGTTAGTTTGGTTTCCTGGCCTCATTGATGGACGGAAGGTGCGAAATAATAAAAATTCACTAAGGAAACAGAATAATCCCTGTAGTCCCAAAGTAACCTCATTTTACAAAAAATCATTATATTTTGTTAATTTAAAAATTTCATTTAGAAGGAAGGATGGCAACAGAAATGAAACTAAACGTTTTCTGTGCCGCTGCAACGAAGTCATGTTCTCGTGACAAGTAACGAAACGAAAGTCTAGGCGAATTTAGTTTCGTTATAGAATGAACAAATCTTTGAAGACAGTTTCATTTTCTTTCTTTACTCAAGAGAAACGAAAGTGAATTTCCTTGCATTGGGTAAGAAACGGTATTTCTATATTTAGTTTCGTTATTATTATATTTGTTAAAGGCAAAGAAACGAAAGTCGGGAGATGTCCATTAAGCGGACCCCAGACTACATTTCTGTACGTAAATTTTTTGTTCCAGAACTCCTTATACATCAGTGATTGTCTGTACCTTTTCCTCTATCCTCTATCCATAATTTCATTACTCTTCAGAGTCCTGGGTCTTGGTCAATTCTTACTCGCAATACTCACCATGCTGGATACACGGTTTGACATGAAATTTTACTCTTGTTTCGTACGAATTACAGAGAACATTAATCCAATAGGAAGGGGGGGGGGGATCCACCGATCTTCTTGCTCCCGGGCCCGGGTCCCTTCTGAAGACGCCTCGCGCTTCCTTCCCACGCCGCCTCCGCCGCGCGCCACAGCCGCACCACCGCACGCCGTGACACACTAGTTACCTGCAGTGCCCTCCCAGTCAATGGACACACTGCCGACAGATAGGTTCAAATAATACGGCTACAAGATGGCGGCGCGTGGCGATTTGCGCACTTCGATAGGCGGCAGGTCGTGAAATGTCCCAATACTATTTGTGCAAAAACTCTACTTGCAATTCTTTAAAACATTTAACATATAAACATTTATAGCACTTAAAAACGAGTGTTTATATTTATGAGTTTTGATAGGTGCTGAACGAGCTGGAAAAATTTAATGTCAATCAGAGTATCCATTAGGTAAGATGTGCGTTTTAGTATTAGGCTGATTTGGCAGGCAGAGAAAGACATTGTGTAATTGGGGGGGATTGCATAAGACGTTCTGATGTAAAACAATTAGGAAAATCGTACTTGATTAGTTGATTATTATTTCCGGCGCGGCAACTGCTATGATAATTGTCCCGTAAGTGTAGTGTATGCAGAATTTCAGGAGGTGGGATGAGTAGGCTCAGAACCAGCTATGTTGCTATCTGCTGCGGCTCGAACTAAGAGGTTTTAATGTTCGAATTTTAACGCTACGCTCGTGGCACATAGCGAAGTCGCTAGCCTTTCACCACTGAGGTCTGGGTTCGATTCCCGTCGAATCTCATGTGAAATTTGTTCCAACAAAACGAGTTTGGCTGCTTCACAAGGGCTAGTCCAACCCTTGTGAAGTGTCCTAAATCCTGCCCCTATCCTTACTCCTTCCCAAATCTGGCCGCTGGGTAGTGACGCAGGAGCGCGTAGTAGGAGGCGCGTACGCGGAGATGCTACCTGGCGGTCCTCTTGACAACTGACTGCGACGTGACGCGACCTGACAGTGATAATGGAGAATTACTCCAAAAAGCGCGCAAAGTAACGGAGGATTACTCCACAGCGCAAAGCGCTCAACGACCCGTAAGGGTCTTCGAGACGCGTTGCGTCAAAATGGACGCAACAAATAACGGCCGCGGTGGCAACCGGCCGGCTGCTCTGATCTGTAATTTTTCGTGATTTCTCCGATCAATAGCAGGCGAAAGCTGGTGGAGGGGATCTTTCCTTCCTCTTGTCCTAATATATATCCTTACTAACACATAGATGCACTACACTATCACACTTGTCTGGAAACCAGTCGAGATCTTACATTTGGTTCCGCATGGGCGGTGCCCTACAGGGATTCTTGGAGGGAGAAATCTCCCACGCGTAGGTCAGCGCCGGATCACATGATTCAGCGTCGGAGGCGCACCGCCACCTCTTGGAATAAAACATCAACTACACAAACGGGGCTAATGACAGACGTGTAAAGTCACTAATGATTGACGTGGAAACAGTCGGAAACCTAAATAAATTAAAAATCCGGCGAAGCCGGTGTTCCTCGCCCGCTAGTATATGAAATGGCGTCGAACTATATAGGCTTCTTGGGCCGTCCTCCATTCCCATTTTTTCCATTTCAGAACAATCTCTACGCTCCGAGTGTTCTCCAGGGATGTGTAGAACTGCAGTGCGTGAAAGAGAGTGTATTTAAGGCGAAAGGATGAGGAAAAAAAAGAAAACGCGGGATTAGTGGCCAGTTTGTCAAAGTACTACTTCGACATTCTACTCGTACTGATCTGAGAAACCATGGAAAACTACCATTTAGCGATCACTAGGAATCTTTGCGAGCCAACAGTAGAATTCGATCTAGCTGAAAGTGAGTCGGTAGAATTCGACCTAGCTAGTGTCGAAAATTCGTCACTGTCGAGACTAGAACCCTTGGACTTTCCAGAAACTATGCAGGTTCAATACATATTCCTCTAAGCCATCTCAGTGGAAAAAAATCATAATGATTTTTCCCCAAATACCGGTATTGCAGTAGTACAATACTTTTAAATAGAGAGATTTTACAGGTGTAGACGTTCAAAAAGGCGAAACAACTCTAAAAATACTGATATTTGGCGTCGTATACAGGAATTTGTAAAGATATTTCGAATAAAGGAATAATTGAGGTAAAGGTATTTCTATACCGCTATAAATACCTTTACCGCTATAATTTCGGTATTCGGCTGAAAGAAGCACATTTTGTACAGCGTTGAAGAAATACGCAAGACAAATGTTGACCCGATGAGCAGCTGCAGCGATAAATAACCAATCTCTTGGATCATTTCATTTTAAGAGATCCAGATCGAAATAATTTAGACGCCTCGCCTTCTCTGAAAAATGTAATACTCCGTATATGAATTCCCTTATGTTTTGGTTGTTGAAACCCATTTTTAAACTAGTGGTGCTACAGAATGGCACAGACCTTCTCTAATTAGTAAACTCCAATTACATAACAAATTGATACACTAATATCAATTAGTAAGTCTCCACAATAATATTTCTTTCCCGCACTTACTATCGTAAGAAGAGAAAATATTGTAAACGTGCGCCGAAAAACGGCAAAAACACAAAAACTCTTGTTGCCGGGCTCTGGTAACGAAAAAATGGATAAATATAGTTGCTAAATATAGCCAGAATCCATGTTTTGTGCGTTCTTCACACCGAAAAATCGATTGACGGCAAAACGTCTGTCTGTCTGTCTGTCTGTCCATCTGTCTCTCTGTGCACAACGCTAGCGTGTAAACCGTTCTGCCGATTTCCTCCCAAATTGATATTCCCCATTAATATGATCACTGGTGAGATAATACCTTCTAATAATTACATTAATAAAAGGTGTTGTTTGGTATCAAATATACCTGATATTTCCCAGTCGTGGCTGATGTCGCGGCCCCTGGAATTTGAAACCAATATTTTAATTTTGAGGGTACATTACATGAACCTCCTCGGACATTTTCAAAATTTTCAAAAAAATGGCTCCATATTTCATTAAATTTTATTGTTGAGTTGTGCACAGGGCGTTTAAATGAATGATGCAGGTCTCATTTTCTTTGAAATTTTGGATTTTTCGAAAGTTGCATAAAAGAAGTTTTAAAGTACAAAATTGAAAATAGAGATTTTTGTCTCAAACAAATTCTGTTGCCCAAAATAAGTTCTTTAAAAAATCATGTATACTTTTTTGAAAAAACTAGTAGTTTTGCGCTTGAAATTTACAATTTTTCCCCCAAAAACCGCTCCAATTTTTTTAAATTTTCTCCTCTTGTTTACACAAGAGGAGAACCGGTCCTTATTACTAAGGACCGGTAAAAATATGGTGATAGTCCCATTTTCGGGGCTCGGTTATAGTCCCATTTTTTGAAAATTGCAAGAAATTTTAAATCTAAAAAATTGAAGATATAGATTTTCGCCTCACAGAGTCTATTGTACAAAATTAGTTTTTTAAAAAAGGTCAAGTATAAGTTTTTGAAAAATTGAGTAGTCTTTGCGTAATTTCTGCTTGAAATTAATGAAATATAGACAGGTGTCACATCAATTACAGGCACGAGAAGAATTGAATAAATGATATGAAAAATAATTAATTTAATATTAATTATACTTTACTATTGAATGTCAATATTAATTATATTTTCACTTTCTCCCACTTACACTGTTTACTATATTGTATTTTTATTCTCAATGTATTGATGTATTTGTTTCAAGCAATCCACAAAGCTTAATTGAAATTTACACAATGCCAACATTTGTCAAAGTAAGAGATTATTGCTGATCCTGACTATCAAAATTAATGCAGATATTCATCACAGGCGCTTTATTTGAATGAGACATTTTCAAGTAATAGCTGAGGTATAAGTAGCGCAGAAAATGCAGTATTTCAATACTACGTAGCTGTTTCCGATAATGCAAAAAAGTATGTGCTGTTGTAGCACCACTAGTTTTTCCTAAACCACTTGTATTTAGAATTTTCCATAAATATAAACATTGTATAGAGACTAGTATAGAAAACCTCGTTGATTGTACCTCGGTTGTAAGGTGATGTTTTTCCGACTTGACTTTTTAACATTATACGTTCAACTCTGCCGGAACTTCAGAAGGATCTCACTCCTTTTTCCAAGACATTACCCTTCTACTTTCATACATATATTTTACTCCAATGTTATCATCGATGTTGCCTCTCAGATAACATCTTTCAGAGGAATAGATCAAATAATAATAATAATAATAATAATAATAATAATAATAATAATAATAATAATAATAATAATAATAATAATAATAATAATGGCGTAGGGAGGCGGCAGCCCCATCGCCCCGGTCTATGCAATCAGCGCGGTTTTCTCTACCAATAAAGGGGCGCTGACCGCTGACCTACCCTAGACACCCTCCCTTTCACATTCCGCTCTCCCCTTCCAGCAGGGGTTAGTGGGTGGATTGAGCAGCTCACTTTCTCCTGTTTCCTAAACACAAGCTACTTCCTCGCCTATAAAATTTTCCTAATCTGATCATTACTTTCTTAATCCCATTTCACCCACAATGCAGCAACTGACGAGGAGCAGGCGGCTGTAAACAGAAAGAGTGAACAGTGAGGTCAGCAGATGAGGGACAATGAGCCCCAATGGTGAACTTGGTGGATGGACTCTTCTGACATACTCACCTGGCAGTTAGGTATAAAATGCGATACCCATACACTTATGGAGAGACACAAGAAAATAAGTAATGCCTGGGACACATCGAGCCATGAGGCTGCCCTCGATGTGAATCATAGTCAGCCTTTAGACGACGACAGGAGCAACAATGTGGATCTAACCGCACGGACAGAAGAACCAAATGTCCCTCGGTCTGCTGGTCGCCACCCATGAGGAGGGCTCCCAGCAGGCGAAAAGATGGTGGGCGTAAGAGATGGACGCGCGAGATGAACATTGAAATAATGAGAGCGTTCTATTACATCAACCAGTGTCAACCTAATCCACTCCCAGGATGGAGGCAAGCTCTTCACGCCGAATTCACGAAACGGTACCCAGAACTTCATCTGACAGAACAAAATGTAGCTGACAGAAAACATGTCAAAATTAGAAGGTGCTACCTCTCTGAAGTGGAACTAGAGCAAATTCGACAGGAAGTTGAAAACTCGTTACGACTATCTGTCAGTACAAATGAACGAATTGAAACAAATGAATTAGTATTGAGGCAAGAAGTCGAAAACTCTTGGCTACTGACTGCCAATACAGATGAACAAACAGAAAGCAATAAAAGAGTACTGAACACCGAAGGTGACGTAGATCCAGGGGATGAGACAAACAAATAGAAAGAAAAATTCAGCAGTCTTCTTGCTTATTACAGCCAAGTTGATCCTTTAAATAGACCAGCAATACCAGTGTTACGTAAAGTAAATAAAGCCAAACAATTTCTTTCTCAAATTAATGACGCTTTGAAAGAGCACTTGAGTATACAGCGAAATCTCTCTGAAGTTCAGCTCGCTTTATACAGTGCTGCAGTTACAGCAATTGAAATCAACGGTCAGAGGACATACCATTCCAGACAATCATGCCGAGGTCTAAACGAGCGAAAACCCGCCTGGAAAAGACGACTCGAAAACAATATTGATGAATTGAGAAGTCAAGGTAATGTCCTCTCGCAAGGTAAGGTCCTCGGAAAAGTAAACGCTATTGCAGCTAAAAATGAAATTGATATACACCGTCATAACAGGCGAGAAATCATTGACTTGAAAGATAACATCAGACAAAAGATGAAAGTGAAATGTGCCCGACTTCGTAGATACAATGAAATCACGAAAAGGAAGGCACAAAACGCAGAATTCAGATTCCGTCAAAAAGAATTTCTGAGAAAGTTGAACTCTCATTCAAACAAGCAGCGAGTCAACATAAATGCTGATTTTAAAACATACTCGACAAACAAATGGGCTAAAACCAGTGGATTCAATAAATCTGGATCATGGATTAAAAGTATTAAGAAACAACACGAGAACCTGCCCCAAATGAATTTAAAAGAAATAACAGCTAAAGACATTGCGAGTGCCATAGGAAAGACTCAAAATTGGAAATCTCCTGGACCAGATAGGATCCAAAATTTCTGGTTGAAGTACTTTACTCATGCTCATGAAAGCATTGCACACTGTTTCACTGAAGTGCTCAATAACCCTGATAAAATGCCTGACTATCTGAGTGAAGGAGACACTTTTCTAATCTTCAAAAAGGGAAATGAACAAACTCCAATGAATTATAGACCAATAACATGCTTATCAACCGTATACAAGCTCTTCACTTCTGTTATTAGTGAGAAAATATACCTCCACTGTGCAAATAATAATATCTTTGAAGAAGAACAGAAAGGTTGTATTAAGGGAGCTATGGGATGTAAACATCAACTCATCATTGATTCTGTGGTCTTAAAGCAAGCTCAAACAAAGAAAAGAAATCTCCACATCTGTTATATTGATTACAGCCAAGCTTTCGACTCCGTTCCTCACAAATGGCTAAACGAAGTACTAGAAATATATAAAATCTGTCCAAATGTAAGAAATATTCTTCAACATCTAATGAATAAGTGGCGTACGAATGTACGATTCCAAGGTAATATCTTGGGAAAAGCTGATGTCCGAAAAGGTATATTTCAGGGCGATTCCCTATCAGCACTATGGTTTTGCCTAGCTCTAAACCCACTATCAACTCTTTTGAACAACACTAAATGTGGCTATAGATTGAACATGAAAAACACACAAAGACTAACCCATTTACTGTACATGAATGACCTTAAACTCTACGCCGAAACGCATGATAAATTAGAATCGCTTATAAGTGTAGCAAAAATGTTCAGCAATGACATCGGGATGAAGTTCGGTCTTGATAAATGTGGTATAATAAATATTCATAAAGGAAATGTACAAAACACAAACCAAATTTTCTGTGATATTAAACAGATACCACCTGAAGAAACATATCGCTATTTGGGAAACCCTCAGAACCATCGACTGGACCATAATCGTATCAAGGAGGAACTTCGAATAAAATATCAAGAGCGGCTAACAAAGTTGTTAAACACTTACTTATCAGGGGGTAATCTGATTTCAGCTATCAACACCTGGGCTGTGCCGGTCCTAACCTACTCCTTTGGTATTGTTAAGTGGACTGAATCTGACCTGGAGGAGCTGGACAGATCAACGAGAAGACTGTTACATAAATTCCGCTGTCTTCATCCAAACTCCTCAGTAAAAAGATTATATCTACATCGAACGATGGGAGGCAGAGGGTTGGTTAATATAAAAACACTTTGCCTGAGACAAGAGGAAAAAATGCGACAGGTCCTTTTAAACTCCCCCGACATATTAATGAAATTAACTGTTAATGAGGACCGCGGCTTCACTCCGTTGAACCTCCATGAACGAAATTATGATTTAAACATCTCTACTCACCAGTCGAACTTTAATGAATGGAAACAACAAGAAATACATGGAAGATACCCAAAACTCTTGTTTCAAGAATATGTAGACAGACGTTCCTCGGTGGAGTGGCTTCTGGAGAAACAAATATATCCTGATACCGAGGGTTTTATAATATCAATTCAAGACAGAGTTATCAAGACCAGAAACTATCGAAAGCATTGTTTAAAAGACGGTGTGGTGGATAAATGTAGGAAGTGTGGAGCTGTAGGAGAAACTATAGAACACATCACAGCTGCATGCTCTTCCCTCTCAGACAGTGCTTACTTACGAAGGCATAATCAAGTTGCGAAAATCGTGCACAGGGCAATTGCAATAGAGCATACATTATTGGATGAATCGACACCGCAATTCTATAAGTACACCCCTCCTCCAGTGCTGGAAACAAGTTCCACCCTTTTGTACTGGGACAGACCGGTTTTAACTGATCGTACTGTCGATTACAATAGGCCAGATATTCTCCTTCTAGATAAAAAGAAGAAAGAAGGAGTAATAATAGACATCGCAGTACCATTATCTCACAACATCAAACAGAAAGAACAGAAAAAGTTTCGAAATATGAAAACTTATGAACTAAAATATGTTTGGAAATTAAATGCCACCAAAATATACCCACTCGTGATATCAGCGGAAGGCCTGGTCAGTAAAAACGTCCTTAAAAACTTAACAGAACTTAAACTACCCTGAACGTTCTGAACATAGGACAGCGCGCAGTTTTGTTGCAAATAGCCCATATCGTGAGAAAATTTTTATCTTAAGTCCAGATATAAGATGAAGTTCTTCTGTGACCGAACCTGTCCCCAAAACAACTCTGGGGAAGGTGAGCATTTTTACCAGCAAAAATAGCTGAGAAAACGTAGGATGATAATAATAATAATAATAATAATAATAATAATAATAATAATAATAATAATAATACACAATCGACAATCATATGAAATTGCAGCCTTTGAAATTGATATAATGATCATAACGCCAACTGTTAACCGTGACGAAAAAGTAAATGTAATCCCATGCAGCACAAAAACCAGATCAGATGTTATCAAAAAAGGAAAGGCAATATATGTACGGAACAGAAAACGTAGAAAAGTGTTAAAAATTGACAGCAATGGAATGTTTCATTATTTTTTAACGCTTACCTTTATTAACTTGCGCTACTCCAAATAAAATGATGCAGAACATCACAAATAATAATGACAGGATCATCTCCGCAATTCGTCAATACTTTAAAACGGAACATCTACACTCTACATTAAGAACAATGCGTTCAAACAATTTCAAACGTTTTATTACAAATGAAAATCATCCTTAAAAACTACAACACCAGCAACATCAGTTTCTTCAAGTTGCTCCGCATGCTACGGTTGAGTTGCTCTACCAACCTGTTGTGTTGTCGTGTGGATAGTAGGCTCTTGGGGCGATAAATGCATTGGGTGAAAGATCAGAATCCTAATGTGCTCCATCTATCCTATTCTTCGGACATAGTTCCAGGAGACTTTTTCTTGTTTCCTAACTGAAAACCATTTTGATATGACGTCGTTTCCAAAGAGGAGATTCAGGGCAATGAGAACAGAGACTTGCTCGCTATCCCGGAAAACCAGCGTCACTAGCCGAATTGCCTAACTACGTTCCGTGAGGTCAAAGACTAAGCAAATCAAGACAGCACAGATTCCTGGACGGATGACCAGCTAGGAATCCTGGTTATCCGAGAGGATAAAAGACGATGTGACGAGACAAAAAGACAAAATCTTAACGGAGGATTACACCGGATTTGTACACGATTAATGCCCAAGAACGGCTAAGGGACGTGTTGCAAAAAACGACGCAACGACATTTTTAAAAATGTGCGTTCCAGCAGGCTTTTCAACAATTCAAGAAACAAAGGGAAAGGCTTATTGACAGTGAAGATGACTATTTTGGGGGACAGTTATTCAAATGCTATGAAATGAACATTACAGATTTTGCAGTAAAAGGTCCGTATTTTTCATCACCCCTTGTTGTTATGTAACTTGCTACACCATTCGTCCCTTTTAATGGGCTGCCTAGCGTTGAGAGAGCCGTTTTCGCTCATTTTACTAGCCTAGAGCTAAGAGATGGCTCTCTTAATTCTTGTTTTTTGTTTATGGGGATTTAGGAGACCTTCAATTGTTGAGGTCATTAAGACTCATGGATATCGGTCTAGTGAGAATCTCACAGCGAAAATGATGTTAGAATAACGCTGGGACAAGTGCCAGAGGAATGGTGGAAGCTTCGAAGACATAGCGGAGAGCTCACTTTGCTCACCGTAAGTTTCACATAGGTTGTCCGAGGAACGAACCCTGACCTCAGCGGCAGAAGGCGTAAGCGCTAGCCATTACCCCACGATCGCGTCTCCTCTCCGAAAGTTCCCACGGTGGCTCACCCCGACCAGAACTGGGCTCGAACGTCTTTGCAATATGAAACATTCCAAGGGCTTCTCAAATAATTTTAATCTCATAATGAGAATGTGTCGTGCTATTAAAACATTCATCTCTCTAGGTAGAATTGAATATTACGAGAAAAAGCCCCCGTAATGGTCATGTCTGTCATGTCTCCGTAATGGTCATCGAGAAAAGTGTAGAAAATTTATTAAGTGCCAGATAAAGATACCATAGAATGATGCTCGGAAGCACTATATTTTTTGGTTTTGTATGCATGACTTCCGTAATAAAGTAATGAGAATTGATTCATTTACAACTCGCCTTATATAACGGGAAATAATTAACCGTAATTTCCTAGTTGTTAAGAAAATGCATTTTAAAAAAGGTAGAGGGATTCTGAAATTGCAATACCGTTTTAAGTGTAATGTATCACTAAATACTGTTAGATCCTTATCTAAAGAGTATGAGCCCAGATAATTCTATGTATTTCAAGCTAATTAAATTGGCCTACATTACAAAGTGGAATATTCTTTTAATGCCTTCCTACAGAACAGGAAATTACAGATAAGGTATCTTTATCTCCCATGTTTTTTCTTTTACATCACTAGCACGGATATTTCTTTTGTGTTACCAATTTGTAGGTCTGAACACGTCGAAAACAACTGTGTTGGAAAAAGATATATGAACAAGGTATATGAAAAATGCAGCAAAGAATAAATTTAAAATATTTATTTATTACGATTTATATTTCTCTACTTTCTCAATATAGTTATTTACGTAAGAAATAAAGAAAGTGACTGTGGCGTACGAATGAGTTCGAATGAAATGTCGGACATGGAGAACGTCGACGTGCAAGGAGCAGAGTCTGGTATTTTTAGAAATGAGTAGACCTAATACAAAAGAGAGTTTCATATCAGTGGCGTACATTTTTGTACAAATTCATGGCTCTGGCATTCGCGTAGTCGTAGGTCGGAGACCACGGAAAACTAACGATCAGAGCAGCGAGCCGTTAGAATTCCCCTTCAAACAGCTGCTGAATTCGACCTAGCTATCTAAGTGTCGAAATTCCTGGCTCCGTCGAAACTCGAACCCTGGGACCTTCTAATCAGAGGCACTGCAGTAACATCAGTTGATTTCTGAGGCTCCTAAGTCAGTTGAATGCTATATAACTGATCTCTTATGAGCAAGCCAAATATCATAAAAGAAAATTCTAGTCTGTGCAAGTGGTGCGTGTATATACTCCTGTTCAGAAGTTGAAAAATGAAGAACACAACATGTCATTCAGCAAGGTTTCCCGCTTCATTTGCATTTTAGAGATGGCAGACAATATTCCCTGTTACAAGGGCGCTAGAGCTTAAAAGTAATGTTTAACGATAATTACACATGTTTTCATTTCTTTTCGTTGTCTATTAGCATACTTCTGGAGAACGATGAATTACATCATACTTTGTATGCAGAGTGTGTACCAGGAATTATCTAAGACAATTATTTCGGTTAATTAATATAAAATGTAATTTGATATTGTGAGAAACGCATAAAACATTTTATTACAATTTTCATTATTACATAATTGTATCAAGGTATCTGCGTATCAAGGACATGTATTTTCCTAGACAGTCAATCGTACTTCCTGATTTTAACGATTATTCCCACTGGACGTAATGAAACAACAGTATTTCTTATAAGGGAACTACTCTCTTAAAATCCTTAACACAGGAAGAAACTCAAGGGCAAATGCTTCAAAGAAAAAATTCTATATAAAGAAATGTTCACATACGACGATGCGATATATCACGATCCTAAACCATGCAATACCAAGGAGTCTGATGACACTACCAGCCCTTACACCTAATCAGCATCAGAATCGTCTGTCAGATATTATTTAGATTGTCAGTGATTTAACGGATAAGGAAAATGCAAGTATATTTCCAGTAAACTCTTTTATTACATACCGTTCCGAGCATAGCATGGTTCAGTACCATTAACTTATATAAATAACAGCGGCTGTTTTAGATATGTGGTCACGGTGCATGTTCCAGATATGAACGCCCCTTGTCGTAAATGGTTGATATTTTGCACATTTGGAGTAACTCATTATTTTCACAATGAACGAGTAGGTGGGAATTTCTCCTTTGGTAATATAACCACACTACTTTAGCAAAGAACGTTATTCAAAGGATATAGAAAAATTTGAGCTCACCATCTGTTGTCGAAATCGTAGTCGATATTATCAGAGTTTCTTCATTTCTAATTTACAATATTTCCTTTTTACTTTCTCGCCTTCCTAATTCTTTGTAAGAAAAGAAAGTTATGTCGTTGTGCGGTGGAAAAAATTTTCGCCAGAAAAACTCTTATAGCTGGGCTCTAGCAATGCAAACGTGGATAAATCCTGTTGATAAATTTAGAAAAAAAATCCCCTAACTCATAGTGTATCCAAAATCTGTATTTTGCCGCTTCTTGATAACGAAAAATCGATTGACGGCAAAACGTCCGTCTGTCGAGCTGTCCGTCTGTGGTCAACGCTAGCGCCTAAACCGTTCAGTCAATTTTCTTCAAAATTGATATTCACTAATCATTCTGGCTGATGTCGTGGCTTCTGGAATTTGAAACTGATATTTTCATTTTGCGGGGTACTTTACCCATCGGACATTTTCAAAAATTAAAAAAGAAATGGTTCCAAATTTTTTGATTACATTTTGATGTTGAATAGTGCGAAGGACGTTTAAAAGAATGATGAAGGTATCATTTTCGTTGATATCTCCGATTTTTCGAAAATTCCAAAAAATAATTTCAAAACTACAAAATTGATGATACAGATTTTTGTCTTAAACGATGTCGGTTGAACAAAATTAGCACTTTAAATAAGGTCACGTACAATTAAAAAAACAAGTATTTTTTGCGTAATTTGCGCTTGAAATTTACGAATTTCTTCTCAAAAACCGCTCCAAATTGTTTCATTAAATTTTCTCTTCACTTATGTAATAAAGGACAGTAAAAAACATGACACTAGTCCATTTTTGGGTATCGCTCGTTTTTTTAAATTGCATAAAACAATTTCAAAACTACAAAATTAAAGATCTGAGATTTTCCTCATAAACAATGTCGGTTGTACAAAGTTAGCACTTTAAATAAGGTACTTACTGCCTGTCCGTCCGTCTGTGCTTTAGTCCGTCAGTCTGTCCATTCGTCTGGCTCTATCCGTCTGTGACAAACGCTAGCAGCAATCTCACGTTGAAAACGCCGATTTTTCGAAAATTGGAAAAATTCATATTTCTCGGCTTCTTAATTCGACAACTATAATTATGAAGATAGAGATTTTTTCCTTTCATGAAATTTGTTCCTTCAAGATAGATTTTGAAACAAAATCATGTACAATTTTTTTTAAAATTTGACTACTTTTCGCGTAGTTTTGCGTGAAAATGTAAGCGAGAAAGTACCTACGTACTGTTTTACGTAGCATCACTAGTTCTTCTCTTCTTTCGTCCCTAGCTGAGCCCCCTGGCATCGCTGATGTTGAGAGGGCGGCTCTTCAGATCATCTCCGATATTCTTGAGTCAGGCTTTCTTTGGGACCGTTCGCTGGATCTTCCACTGGGAAGGTCGTTGTTGCCAGAGGAGTAATGAAAGCACTAAAGAATGAAACAGTAACTACTTACTTAAACAAAGATAGAGGGGGAAATCTATACTGTGATATGTCGTTGAGAACCCACTCCCATTGGCATACTCCTGTTAAATGTTGCTCTCCTATTAATGATACTACATCTTAAAGCGGTTTTAATTGCATTAAAAAGCTCGGAATCAGAATTTAGCATTGCAACTTCCACTGCGTCCTCATGACGCCAAAAACATCAATTTTAGGGTGAAGCATGAAGCTTAAGAACAGACCTATATTATCATACATTTACATTTAATGTACTGATCATTATAAAAAAAATCCATGGACCTGAACATGCCGCTCATTTTAATCATATGGAAATGATGTGGAATAGCCGTTTAAATAAGATGGCAAGTCTTTGAGGGAAGTCAGAAGAGGATTTTCTAATGTGTGATTTTCTCATTTTCTCTTGAGTACATGTTTTTAGTGTTCTACAACTGCTTCTTAGGCAGTTGTGAAAGTTGGTTTTACAATTGCTTAGCCTTGCCAAAAGTGGACGACAAGGAGATGACGTGGCTTGTACAACCCTTTGGTCGCCTGAACACTTTAAACGATCGTATTCATTTGTCAGAACACTAAGGTAGCCTGTCGCTATGACATATAGAGAGATATGCTTCTTCGAAGAGTAAACGTCATGCTCAAGAATGACTACTTAATGGCTCGTGACCTAAGATGACTGGTACAACGAAATGGTTTACCCTGATTTCGCGAAAACAACGTAAGTTTACTGAACATCGAGAAAACATAATAAAGAATAAAATTGGTTAGGGAGGTGCACAATTACCCACCTTAAATTTTCAGACTCTTAGGGTTTACACCATTTATAATGTAAGGATCATTTGAGCTTTCATAGTACACATTAAATAGAAATGGCATATCGTAATTTACGCTATAGTACTATAATCATCTACTCTCAAGTGCTACGCTTCTCGCTAATTTTGAAAATCTAAGAGAAAAAAAATTGTTATTGGAATACGAAATACGGTATGGTGTTATTCTCTATGTTCCTAAATGTATAAGAAAATCCAGAAAATTGGGGGTAATTTACTTAATTTGGACCAATTTTACGTTCTCACATACTACTTACGTAGTATAAAGGAAGTATTGTTTTTCTTCAGAAAAACTCGAATTGTCTGGCATTGATATAGAAAGGGTGCATAAATCTTGTTCCAATATGAAGTAAATTACCTCCTTTAACACGTTCTGTATCTGAATCCACATTTGTGGGCTGCTTTTGATTCAGAACCTTTTTGATTTATATTCATTTGGAATTAAAGTAAAT
>BLKR01010871.1:0-44288 GCA_011170035.1 Teleogryllus occipitalis
GGAAATAATGACTACTGGATAACTTGCGCGAAGAGTATTTATTACGTTAGTGTAATAATTGAAATGACTCGATCACCCTGCAAAAGTAATCAATTTTTCTAGTTCTCATGACAAGATGTGGGGAGAAATTCACCTTCAATTACTTTAAATACTGTAGCGAGTATTTCTTGATATTTAAGTTTTTTAAATGAGTTTCATAAGAGCTATTTGAAATGTGTAAATACAGACAAAAATCAGTAGTATAATTAAACGTAGCAGTAACTAATGCGATAAAGTACACGCTGTTGTGGTATCAGTATTTTAACTTTTATCTCTAAAATATACAACTTCTTCTAAAATAATGAAGGGTCCTAAATCCTAATTAATAACGAAGATTAATAAATAAGATTCATTGAGGGTGACAGTGTAAATGTTTGGCGAGTAGTAAAAGGCCTACTTCATTTCGCAGCTTGGCATCGTTCACCTGTTTGACGAGGATGCAGATCTCAGCGGCATCACCAGTCAGACGCTGTACGTGGATAACTTCATTCAGAAGACCGTCCTTGACTTGGATGAGAATGGCACGGCTGTTGGTGCGGGCACAGGTACGACAGAACGAGATAGCAGAATTTCGGCTCTCGTACAATACAAGATGACGGTTTGCAATTTGCCATACTACATTATTACTCGCACCTATACAATATTCCAGATTGTTGGCTGAAATATTTCGGAGGGCTCTAGTATTACATTTGCTTTACATTTTCAGAAACGCTCTAACCATATTTTGTCAAAGAGGGCTCTTAGTTTTTTTTCAAAAAGTTTCCATATAGTTCGAGGTTTTATTCTTCCCTAATATTCTTAGTCATGATTCAGTTCTACTTTAGGGGCCAAAGAATTGTCAAAATGTGAAATAAAATAGTTTGGGCGGCGATAGATATCAGCTGGTAAAAGGAGAGAGGAAGGCGGAGAAGCTAGCTCGCACTAAATAATTTATAAAGTTACCTAAGATGAGGCTTTGTGGGTAATGTTTGTGAAACTCTGTAGCACCACTAGTTTACAACTTGTGATCGCTATTTTTTATAGCAGATATTTTTATGAATTATATCTCGCGGTAAGGCTTTTCGATATGGCACTATTCAATTAAGTTCTATTGAACGAAAAAATAATTTTTAATACTAGAGAATTCTTTGATATGGACTGCTACACTAAATTTTTAAGTTGTGAATGTGGAGTTAATTTACTTTCACAGCATTTAAATATCTCAAGACTTCACTTTTCTAATCTTTTTCCATACGTTTTTTCGATGAAAATGTTTGGGAAAGCCTAATTCAATTAAATTGAGCGCTTTTATTCTTCACCCCTAAAGTCGTCACTGAAAACTATATCGTTTTCTTCATTTGAGTGCAAAATATTTACTAATAGCTTAATTTGTTAGGAGCAAAATTATTACGCTATTTATTGCTCGCGTATGTTCTTTTCATGTGTCGGCGACTCTACGGAAATACTCAATTTGAAGCCGTTTATAAGAAAATTTAGTTTAAGGCTTTCTGTAAAATCAAAATTTGAAATTCATTTTCACAAAACATTTTTTGAGTTTTCGAAAAATTTTATTAAGATCCCTTTAAAGCACTCTAACTCATAAATGCAATAGTGTTTACAAATCTCTGCAAATGTGCATTTTAACGTCATGGGAGATATTTTAATAAATTTACATTTGTGTAATTTATAAAAGCCTAATAATACCCCAAAATGACATAGCTGTTAAATTAAACAGTACAATTAGCAGAGACCGTTGGAAAAGTGTTTAAGAAAATGTCGTTTGAGCGCTTCTGAAAGTGCGGAATTTTGAACTCGTTTTCACAGAAAGTATTGTGTTTTCGAGAAACTGTCTAAGACGTTACTTAAAGAACATGCACTTATAAATACATTGTCAATTAATTGCTGTTAATATAAATAATAATGACGAGAGAGACAAGTCAAAAAATTACATTTTTGTAATCTTTGAAAAACAAAAGAATAGAGCAATGAGTGTTTCGATATCGCGGTGCTAGGAGACTAGGCAGATGCATCGGGGTATAATGAATTTGGAAGAAACCTACATATGATTTAGGCGCTCATACTGTTCACAGACGAGCAGACAGACAGACAGACAGACAGACAGAGAGACAGACAGACAGAGAGACAGAGAGACAGACAGACAGACTGAGGGACTGACGGGGTAACGGACTGACGGACAGAAGGACAGACTTTTTGGAAATTAAATCTTTTTTTTATATCAGGGGAGCCCAAAAATTGTAATTCTGTTGGATTCTCGAAAACGGTTATTTGCAGCAATTAATAAATATCTCTTTACTACGTATAGTATTTAGTATATACGTACGTATAAAAGAAAAAAATCTATTATTGATAATAGCAACGATGACAGATTGAATTATGTTATTTTTTTTCAGGTGAAATTATAAACAAAGATGATGAGCCAATGCCAAGGAGTTCCCAATCTTGTATTGCTAATCATCCCTTCCTCATCATTGTAGTGAAGGATGATGTTATTCTCTTCGTCGGAAGCGTGTTAGATCCTACTCGATGAAAGGAGGTACATTATGGAATAAAGATGTACTATTTACCTGAAAGAAATAAAGATAATAACTAAAGACAATATGTTTATTTTTATAGTCACACTTTCTGTCCCTTCTATTTTAACACTATAATACGTATGTCCATTTATGAAGACCATAGTGTTTTTGAATTTTCGTATTTTGAGTTATATAATATTTACTAATATTGAATAGCCGTTTGCCAAAATACGTAATACGTAGAGCGAATATGCAGCATATTGAATCTCTTCATTCTCTTAGAGTTCTTGTTCAAATAACTACTCATATTTGTGCTCGTATAACTACTCAAATGCTGTCTTCAGGGGGAACGTATGCATGTTCTGGGATTCATCATAGTCTGCTAAACTACTGAAGAAATTCGCTCTGTTAAGTTTCTTAAGGTATTCTGATGCAATATAGTAGTGATATGCGTTGGTAATTGGTGACCAAGAAACGTTGAAAAAATGTATTTATTCTGTTGTTGAATGTATCGTTCTATGTATTGTAATGGGACAGTCGCCCACGAATGCAATCGACGAATTATTTATTTAAATTATATTTTGAAACGCATGTTAAAATGCGTGGTGAAATCGCTTGTCAGGGCAGCAGGAAAGGGGACGTTTTCCCGTTACCTGTGTACCGCCGATGCGGGCGAGCAGGCTCGCCTTTGTTAACCAGTCCTGTGAAGGGGGCGCGCCCGTGACGTCAATGGAATTTCCGGCCGCCGCCGACCTGCGCCGGCGATTTCGGGGAAATTCTGACGTAGAAGAAATTCCATTGAAGACGCTACTTCATAGCGTCAACTGTCACGTCGATATAGCCACGATTGGCCACCCCGTGTCGCGTGATGTCGCAGGCCAATGGGCGTGAACATGGCGTGGACGCGATCATGTGACCCTATGGAGCCGCAGAGCTCCGAGTAATGAGAAGTTGAGTCCTTCTGGGTTGAACAGCGGTGGAGAGCAGACCTGCTTCTGGTTTCGGGCTTCGGCCACGCGTAAGTTTCCGCATATTGGAACTTTGCCTCAGATGAGCAAGTATGCTTTATCGACACGGGCCACGATAGTTCGCGGGCACCTATATCGGGTAAAGACCGCCTCCACCTCCACCGCGCAGCCGCGCGCCGCCTTCTACCGCGAAGTCGGGCCACGCGTCGTGCACCGCGGAAGTTCAGCCGATCCTCCGCTCAGGCCCGGACGGGCGGCGACCCAAGGACGGGCGACGACCCAAGGACACGAGCCGCCGTTCCCGAGTCGCCGGACACCGCGCGGAGAGCCGGCGCTGCTATCGCCGCCGCCGCCGCCATCACCCCGGCGTCCATTCAGGCGCCTGGCCATCGCGCCGGTCGTGAGCATCCCGACCGCCAGTGACAACGCCATCCCTTGCGCCGCCGCCACTTCGGGTGCATGACCCGAGACGCCGCCTGAGCCACCGGCATCACGTCAACGCCCGAGTTCTACCTGGATGGGTGTCAGACCGAGCCGCCGCTCGTCACCCCGCCAGCGCCGGTACAACGAACCCGCGCCCGCCCTGGACTGTCGCTGAGGCGAGTGATGGGCGAATGACCGCTCTACAGTGTTATCTAGATGTAAGTTAGGTTTAAGTCTCTTTTTATGTATCCGGCTTCCCCGAAATTTTTTATCATCACTTTTGGAAAAATAAATTTAAGTTAAGAAAGAAAATTCTTTTAATTGCGAGTTGCATGCCAATGCCCACGCCACGCATGCTCCCGCCAAATATTTCAGGACCTTCAGTGGGGGTAGCCGGGCAAAGCATTAACCTTCAGCTGGCGCCGGGAAAAAGGTAAGTCGAGGTCAAGACTGGGAGCACCTCCACTAGGGGCTGTTATAGTTACGGCGTCAAGGTGGTGTGTTAAAGTATTCTCGTATGTTTGATATATACATCTGATTCTTTAAGTCTCGTCCTATTTTTCTAACACTGTAGTCAATGCGCCATCTAAGATATTCTACTCAAATAATTTAATAAATCTATTACAGCTAGTGGTAATCTTCTAATACCTTAAATTTACAATAAGGAATATTTACGTTGCCAAACGTACAAAGTATTTCCTTTCTTATTTAGCATCTCCGTTTTTCCTCCCACACACATGAATCTTACAGTTACGACAATACGGCGAGCTCACAACTTTTCTCCTTCTCCCGTCGAGTATGGCGGATAGGCTGCGATGTCCGTGGGAGGAGTTGCGACTCGGCGGCTACTCAGATCGGAGTACACCGACAGGGCTGCGTCTGCGTGAGTAGTTCACGGAGGCGGCGGCAGCCTCCATGCAGCCCGCAAGAGCGTCTCAGCAATGATGCCGTACGCGAAACAGTTTCGCCTTTATCCCTAGATTACAAAGGCGTCGTATGACAGGTGACGCAATAGCGCCGAGAGCTTCCGCCATCCCCTTCCTCTGAATCCCATATTCTGAAACTTGTGTGACTAGCCAGTGAATTACATGTATCGTTGAACATGTGCCTATTTTCGGTACACGCCGTTTTAACACTTGTCCAAATAGACTCCGCCTTTGTAGTTACGTCAGTGCTTTTTTGGTGCTTTATTGACTAATATTGAAAACAATGAAACAAAATCCAGGTTTTGTTGTACTTAAGTTTTGTTCTGAACATTTACGAATCATAATGGGCAATGACGTAGCGTCAATGGATGTGAGTGATGCGTCGCATTTCTTGGTTATTCGGTTGGTTTTACGATTTCGAACCTTTAATGTATATTTTGTTTGCATTTTCTCTAGGTAAAAATATATTGTCCTTTCTATGGGTGCATCAGATCACTGTATCAGTTACAGTACCTGATTTTGTAACTATCGTTTTGTATAAGAGAATCACATCTGTTTCCTATGTTCTATTCTGCTGCAAGGCGAATGCTTTTCGACAAGAATGCCTACAGTGGATATGGACTTACAAATCATGTGACTGATGCGATTCCGCAAACTCGAGTGGTAAAGAAGCCTTGGCTTCAATTATTTTATTCACAGGCCTTCAGGCTCGGTGGAATATGGAGTGCGCGGAAGCAGTTACAATAATTTTCACCAGGGGGAGTTGCTTTGCTTATATAGACAGAGTGTCCATATTAGAGTCAAACATATTTATTTGCGATATTAGTGGGTATTTTGAGACCTACATAAACAAAATAGTCTTATGATGAGTTGCATGGAAGAAGACACGCGGTAAAACAAGAAAATAAATTGGCGTGGGAGCTGGGAGTGAGATGGGGTGAGTGAGTGAGTGGGTGGGTGGGTGGCTGGGGTGGGGGCGTGGAAGCGGGGACGTGGGTGGAGGGAAGCGGGGAGAGCCCCCCGGAGTAGACGCTTGGCTTGTCCGCGCCCGCGGGTGTGTGGGGGAGGAGGTTCATCTCCATGGAAACAGCGGGCGCGACCAGCCGCCACCGCACAATGGCCGCACGCCATAAGCCCCTTGTCAGCTGCAATACATTCGATTAGCCCTAAGCCTAATGAATGCCCTCGCGGGCGCCTGCACGGCGGCCATCCCCCTTCCTCCCGGCCCTCCCCCACCCCCGGGACCCGTCTAGGAGGTTTTACGACGACGGCTTCGGCGCGGCGGCGTCGCGGTGGCCTCCACCTGCCCTCCGTGCGGCCCAGGCGCCCCCCAAGGCTCAGCGCCGGGGCCCCTCAGCCCCCTGACGAACGGGCCAAAGGGTCCTGCAGCCACTGGATTAGCGTACAGCCACGCGGGCTACTGGAGGCGTATAATGCCCACATTAACCGACAAGGAAGCCCTTAGCCTCACGGCAAAGTGATCCACTTCTCTAGAAAAGAGAAACGCATTTTTATCCTGCTAAATATTTGAAATTTACGGGAATATCAGTAATGACCACTTGTTATATTCCAAGAACTGCGGTAGAATTTTTCCATAATTGTGTAATGACTGTTATGATTATTAGACCATGGGCACTGGGTGATCGTCTTTTCATATTTAGCATTTTGTAACAATTATTATTTTAATAACAGCAATATTAGGTTAAACCTTGAACGAAGAACTGAACCAACTCTAAACCGAATCCATGGAAATGGCAGATGCAATTTTACGGTTTAAATGGGAATTCACATATTCCCCAAAGTGCGTCTGTGCCTTCACTGTACATGCAGGGGAGTCATATTCTCAAAGGCTGCCCACTTCGGGAGTATTCTGATGAAGGAAGTGTATCACAGTATATACATCTCTAATGACTGTGTATTTGAGAATCTAATTGTAATAAGTAAAATTATTATTTTGTTAATTTGCAATACATTATTTTATTTTAAAGTTCTTCATCTAGCCGAAATATTAATTCTATAGCCTACATATATATTAGGTAGACTTATTTGGTAAATAGTCACTTTGCTGATGGAAATATTATCAATAATAATAATAATAATAATAATAATAATAATAATAATAATAATAATAATAATAATAATAATAATAATAAAGGCTTTGGTTCAATGTCACATACCTGGCTGGTTCTTAATATCTATGACGTTGATCCAAAAGTTCTCTCGTGCTTCAAGCATGTGATGTTGAATCGGCACACGAAAATTATCGTAAGTGCACCCGTCAACCATATCGAAACGGGAACTATCCATTTGCGAAGAGGTATTTTCCAGAGTGACCCATTCAGCCCCCTCCGATTTGTTGAAATCTCTCTTTATAAATCCTTTATGAAAACTATTGAATTTCTTTGTCCGTTCAGTGTCTTTGGAATTAAATTGGGAGCAACTATAATGTACCGCCTTATAAAGGTTTTAGATGTGGATGACGTGAAGATATTTGGGTCATGAAAACTCAACTTGAAAATCAACTGAAACAGAATCTGTATAGATTGGTGCATCAAGTCAATATCGTCTGGGAGTTTTCTAATTACAGATGCTGCCATCTGATATACATGAAAGTGGCTATTTGTCCGATTTGATTGAAAGAGCTTAATAAAATCCTGCTTTAATTACGAGTGTATAGACACTTTGTTATCTGATTGCTAAGTCTAAGAGACGAATTCCATTCCAGTTCGGAACTCAAAAGGAACAGAAAAACACCAGCTTATAGTGATTTAACTGCAGAACACAGATTTTGCACGGAGTTTCACGCATATATATGCCTGATAGCGTAAAGAATAGTATCAATAAGTTAGACACACGTAAATAAAAAGGGCATAATGAATTTAATTTGTTTGTAGGTAATGCACCTTGAGGGAGATTCTAACCTAGATGTGGACATAAAAATGTAAATAGATTAGGTAATATTCAGGAACATCAAGCCTCCAGCGACAAGAATCCCAGGTTTATATATAGAACATTAGAAGACACAATGGTGAAATAGGCGCATTGAAAATCTCCGGCTGTCTTCACAAACCTAATGATCATCGATGAGGAGAGGAACAAGCTCATGAATTTTCTAATGATGGCTGATCAATCCGTCTCCGTCAGTCTGTCTGTCAGTCAGTCTGTCTATCTATCAGTCTGCCTATCTGTCTGTCTGTCTGTCTGTCTATCTGTCTGTCTGTATGTCTGTCTATCTGTCTGTCTGTCTATCTGTCTGTCTGTCTATCTGTCTGTCTGTCTGTCTCTATCTGTCTGTCTCTATCTGTCTGTCTGTCTGTCTCTATCTGTCTGTCTGTCTGTCTCTATCTGTCTGTCTGTCTGTCTCTATCTGTCTGTCTGTCTGTCTCTATCTGTCTGTCTGTCTCTATCTGTCTGTCTGTCTCTATCTGTCTGTCTGTCTCTATCTGTCTGTCTGTCTCTGTCTGTCTCTATCCGTCTGTCTGTATGTCTCTATCCGTCTGTCTGTCTGTCTCTATCCGTCTGTCTGTCTGTCTCTATCCGCCTGTCTGTCTGTCTGTGTCTATCCGTCTGTCTGTCTGTGTCTATCCGTCTGTCTACTTTTGTCTATCCGTCTGTCTGTCTCTATCCGTCTGTCTGTCTCTATCCGTCTGTCTGTCTCTATCCGTCTGTCTGTCTCTATCCGTCTGTCTGTCTCTATCCGTCTGTCTGTCTCTATCCGTCTGTCTGTCTGTCTCTGTCTGTCTGTGTCTGTCTGTGTCTGTCTGTCTGTCTGTCTGTCTGTCTGTGTCTGTCTGTCTGTCTCTGTGTGTCTGTGTCTATATGTCTGAAACTTTTGTTTCAATCCCTATAAATCCCCAAAACTTAAAAATGGAATATATGAATAAAACATACTTCATGTTTCTTAAAGAATTAAGAAATGTTATCCTCGATAACAGAGTAGCTGGAGAGCTTGAGGTAAAAAGCTAGTGCTTCTTTTGGTATCAGGTTCATCAGAGATCGAATATCGTTTGGCTTGTCTTCTGTAATTGGCTTCCCGTTTCGCCAAAGTGGCGTCAGAAGGGCTTGAAAATAAGTTGCGTTTTTCATTTGTGAAGGTCGACTTGTTCTCTTCTTAATGTCAACATTAAATTGAGAATTATTAAATTCAGTTTTGATTACTATCGTAGATGGATTGTCTTTAAAAAATTCTATCTCTCTCACGTTCAGCCAGTTTATTTTCTTGTTTCGGGAATTAGTTTTAGAATTGACTATTTTTTTCAATATGAGCAGTATTCTTCAAATATTCAGATTTCGTTCCATGAACTGTAAGAGGATTTCTTTTTCGACGTATGTTGCTGGGTCCAGGTATAAGGAACGTCTACCTTATTCTCTTCAATGTAGGATGCTGATCTAAATCTGCCTTTAGCATTAAAACTATAAATAAATAAATAACAAAATTTAAATACATTTGTAGGATTAATTAGCAATCACATACACGTAATGCAAAACACGGGCGGGAACAATACAATAATGCATCACGTGACCAAACGACGGTCATTTGCCGCATAGTCAACTGATGTGAAACAAAACCGTAAGATTGGGCGGTTAGTCAACTGATGTAATATATAATTTTTAAGGTAGAGCGTTTGGCGCTGGGTACAAATTAGCTTCTCGTCGATAAAAAACAAAATTCAATGCCAGACAATTTTTTATTAGACAGTTAACACTTTCACGCACAACCGGGTGCAAAAATCTAAAAAATCACAAAATTGTACTTGGTTAATTGATGCATAACACCGTCCAATTGCAGATTAAATGTATAACTTTCTTTAAATCTACTTCTTTTTTCAAGAATTTTGTCTTGATCATGCGATGATCACGACCGGCGATAATTCGAATCATTTACAATACAATTTGATACCGTCGGGTTACAATTCTGCAAACTGATAGCGCGCAAACGGAGCGCGAGAACTTTGAATTTACTACCATTTCGAATTTGTTTCTAATTTAAGAAAATACAGAGACTGCGCTGAAAATGAGACCAGTAACACTTTCTTTGCCGCTCTTTGCTACATATGTAAAAAATGAAGAAAAAATTGGAGCTGGTTTTTAGAAAATAGTTGTTCAAAATTTAAAAATAGCCTACTCTTCACTCACAATTACACAAAATTCACATATTGTTGACAAATTGAACATGACTTTGAAGATCTTTTGCTGAATAAAACATTTCATTAAGAAAAAAAAATCTTCGTAATTGTAGTTGTAGAAAGATGCCCAAACAATTTTTAATTTTTGCAATTTTCGAAAAATTTGGGATTTCAACTACATGAAACCTCCATCGTTTTCTTAAGCGTTTTTTACGTTGTTCGAGATTAAAATTAAATTTAAAAAATTGGTACATTTATTTTTGAAAATTTTGAAAACGTTCTAGGAGTTTTATATAAAAAGCCCCGAAAATAAAAACATGGGTTTCAATTTCAAAGAGCCACGACGTGAATCTTGACGAGTGGATTGTGGAATATCAATTTGGTGAAGATCCTGCTTACGGTTTAGTCGCTAGCCCACCAGTTTAGAAGTTCAGACAGGTGGGTGATCGGACAAACATTTTGCCGCCAATCGCGTTTTTGGTATCAGGGACCTACAAAACATATACGTTGACTTCACAACGTGTTAGAGGAAGTTTTATATTCAACCAAAAATGGACAAGATTTATCCACTTTTTTGTTACCATGGCTTGACAATAAGAGTTTTTCTGACGAAAATTTGCCGTTTTTTCCCAGCAGCGTAGCAATTCCTTCCCTATAAAGCGTAAGCAGCAGTGAGTAAGTAAGAATCTCTATCTTCAATATTGTTGTTGTAGGCAGACGCCGAAAACAATTGTGTGCATTTTAATCCTAAATAAAATTGGTAGAATTTACACTAACATTTTGTGACAAAACATCATTGCACCAACCCTATCCATTTATTGTATGCAATTGATCATTAGCAACATGAATTTAAAAATATCAAAATATCTTCGAGTTTTTTTATCCTGAGATTTTTCCAGCTTCAACGGATGCCAATTTCGGCTATCCGCGCCGGGTATGTTCCTCATGGAGACACATATTAAACTTTTTTACACCAAACACACATGCGGGCTCCTCGGTCTGTGGTCAACAGACTCACAAGGCATTCCGTGACAATACACATACATGAAAGACAAGGAACAAACTAGTACGCGGCGAGACTCGAACCCGCGACCCTTCAGACCGAGGCGCTAAGTCCGCACACGCTCTATTAACCTCGACCATCCAAGACGGCGTCAAAATTCTTGGGGTAAAGCTCAAATTAAAGGGGACAAAATTCAGCAAGCGAGATTTTTGGGTTTATGCTACTTTCCACCTTTACGCGTAAGCTCTTCGCCCCGCTTGTGTTTCAGTTCCCTGCAGGCGGAGGCGAAGCGCGCAAATGCCTCCTCGCACTTCGTCCCGGTGGAGAGGGGCGGAACGGGCCGAGTGCCGCCTCCTAATGCATTCGTAAATGTGCACACATCCTCCTTAGTGCGTGCAGTTTCCATGTGCTCCGCCGCTCTTCTGGGACCCCGCACCGCTCTCCGCGGCGCCGGAGAAACTTGTTCGGGACTTAGCGCCTACCCCGCCTCGCTGCTCCGCCCGGCCCGACCTCCCCGACCACGCCCCCCTTGCCTCCTTCCATCGGCTCCAGCCGCGGCCCCGCTCACAACTTCAACGCCCCACCCTTCTCGGCTGTGCTTGGTCCGCCTTTCCTCGTCTCGTCCCGCTCCACTCCACCAGCCCCTTCCCCCTGCCACGCCCACTTCACCTACGCCCCACCCCTCTCGGCTGTGCTCGTCTTGCCTCGCCGCTCCGCTCCGCTTGGCCCGCCTTTCCTCACCCAGCCTCATCAGGCTTCCGCCCCGCCACGCCAGCTCCTTCGTTCTTCTCTGCCTCCGCTTCTTTTGTCCCAGCCCGTTTTGCTGTTCCGCTTGACCCGCCTTTCCTCTTCCAGCATTTCCCAGTCCCTGCTTTGCCCGAACTGTCTCTGTCCCACCGATGCCCACTCCCCTGCTCGCGTCGCCCTCACCTCAACCGCCCTACCGGCACAAGTGGCTCACCACATCAATTGATGTCTCTGCAGTGCCTCTAACCGGAAAGGTTCGGGTCCCAACCGTTTGCAGGGATTTCGATCTTGATTGTCAGCTAGATCGAATTCAGTTGCTGTCCGGAGGAGAATTGCAGCGGCCGGCTGCTCTGTTTGGTAGTTTTCCGTGGTGAACACCAGGCGAATGTCATAGCAGTACCCTAACAAACGGCTCACGGACCGTCCGCGATCTTTCCTTCATCTTCCCTACTTACACAAACATGTTTCACTATCGTGATACCGCATTCTGGCCCTCGCGACATTCTACCGCTGGTACTTGACCCACCCGTCACTTGCTGGCGTCAGCTGTCCGAAGCTATACAAAAGTGAGGGTTTCGTACCTCAGTCTCTTCTTGCTTACAACCTGTGATGTCGGAGGCACCCGTTGCACCACCACCCACTCTCGGTAGGAAGTCTCGCTTCCCGGGTAAGTGATACAATAAATTCTATACTCTGTACGCTTATTCTCATTCCCTGCCAATACTGGGTCCTCCCTCTCCCCTGAAACTACGCGACACTACACTACCACACATGCCGGAGAGCAGTCGGGAGTGCACAGCTTGTCCCAGCTGGGCCGATACCCCGCTAGTGTGATCCCCAGTTTGGGAAAGCCCCACAAGCCGACGGTAGGACGGCGCCGAATCTTACCATCCAGGAAGGGACGTTCACCACCACCTCCTGTGGAAAACATGTACTATACTGACCTTAGCAGTTGACGCGCCCAGAATCACTAATAATCAATTAATCTCACACCCGCTCTCGCCCAGCTACCACCCTAGATCCCAGAACTCTCCATCACTCTCCTCCGCCATGCCCCTGTATTTTCCCACCTCCACCATGCCCTGTTTCTGTCTCTCTCCAGCGCGCCCTCGCCACGTTCGATCTGTCTCGCCCACTTCCTTATCCTCCTCCGCCCCGCTCCGTGTCACCGCTTCGCTTGACGTATCCTTCCCCTTCCTCACCCCTTCTCTGCCTCCGCAATGTTCTCGACCACACATCCGTCGCCCCCGCTTAGTTCTCCGAGTCGCCTACTATCCGGGTTCGCCCGCACCTCACTGAAGGACCGCAACCAGCCCCTCCACGATACGCTTTTCATTTGTTCCCTCGTTCCCGCCATCGCATCGCCCTGTCTAGATCCTCACTCCTTTCTCTCTCCGACGCACCTATCCGCGTAGTCCGTCTTTCTACGCCCCTGCCTACCCGTCATTGATTCCCCGCCTCCCAGCCCTTCACGCACCATCATGTCTCGCCTCCCCGCCATACCCTACTCCATCTCATCACTCTAAAAAACTCATCATTCCACAGCCCAAACACATCCCCGCCCGCCCTGCACTCTTTCGACCCGCGCCCGTACTGTGTTGCCCCTCCACTGGGTCTATCTCTCCCCACTCCCATCGGGAGCGGTGATTCTGTGCATCAACTGATGTCACTGCAGAGCCTCTGACCAGGAGGTCCTAGGTATGAGTCCTGACGGCGGCAGGATTTTCGACACTAGCTTTTCAGCTAGGTCGAATTCAGTCGCTGTCTGCAGGAGAATTCTAGCGGACGACTGCTCTGATTAGTAGTTTTCCATGTTTTTTCCCATCAATGCCAGGCAAATGCCGGAGCAGTACCCTAACAAACGGGCCATGGACCGCGTGCGATCTTTTCTTCCTCTTCCTTGTCCTATCCTCACCCTTTACTTACACACGCTTACACTAACATGCACTACCCTACCACACATGCCGGAAGATCGGTCGGGGACTTGGAACTTGTCCTGGCTGGGGCGGTGCCCTGCTGGTGGGAGATACCTGGTTGACCCCGGCTGGAAGAACCCCGCTGGTTGGTTGGTTGGTTGGTTGGTCGGCGCCGGATCTCGCCAACCCACAGGGGAAGACCACCGCCACCTCCCGATGAAAAACATGCCCTACACTCACGGGACTAATGACCTCAGTTGTTGACGCGCCCGGAAATACTAGCAATCAGTCAATCCCCCCTCCCCAACTTAGTTTCGTTGACTCTTGGGGACGCAGGCGGGCCCGTTTCCTCGAGCGAGGCGACCCTACTGGCTGGGGAGACTTGCTCAGTTCCAGTCATCCCCGAATGCGTCCTTCGAACGCGTCCTTGTTGAGGCATCCGGCAACACGAGGCAACCCTCCTGGTGGGATGCAGAGCAGTAATGTCCACCTCCATGCCTCTGGAGATTGTGCTCGAGGTGGAACGTAGAAACACGACGGCGCCGGTCGTAACAGATGATTTACACAATTCCCAGGGCAGTTTAAACTTGCAACTGGACACGAAGAACCCAAAGCAGTCATGCAGGGCTCCAAGCGGAGACAGTTAATGTAGTTGGGTCCCATCTTCTTCCAGAATACTCTGAAAGACGTGGCAACGATCGCCCGTACCCCTCCTCATATTTGAAAGTTAAACAATTGCTGCTAGCGCACAGAAAAGAGGCAAGGACAAATCGGGTGAATAGTGTGAGGATGAGCCACCTAAATTTATTGTCTTTGATATAAATGAACGAGAAACAATATAGACTTTGAAAGGATTTTGCTAACTTCAATGGTATTGGGACCGCCACAATTATTGCTGATGATTTGCACGAGTAGGAAATAAACCAGATCAATTATACTAAGAAATTAAAGAAAACATCATTCTCACGGCAGGATAGTTAATTAATATTCAAATTGCACACCACACCACAAGTACTGGATTTCGTAAGGGGAAACCCGCCTCAGCAAATGAACGACATAAGGAATATATTCCTAGAAATTAGGCCGAAATAATTATACACAATATGTATTCCTTATAAGTATTGCGGAGACTGAATAATAAAGTAAAAAACCAAACACCAAGTTTTCTATTAAAACCATAACCACAACGCCGCTAGTGGGAGTGCACGGCATGCTGAAATGTTTCCTCCTCGTAGTGTTATTGCTCAACAGTTTATTAGACCTTTAAAGGAAATAAATGGCATCATTTGTGATTTGTTTACAGGATTAACCTATTACAAATTGCCGAGTATATTCAAGGTGCAAATAACTTGTTATAAATAGTTTACAAATAACTTCTGATAGAACAGATAGCATAAGATACAATATAAATAACACAACAAAGACAAATATTACAGTAACACAATAACAAAATATTACAATAACGTAGGATACAAAACAATTGAGACAACACAACATACAAATATATAGAAAACAAGCTGCATGAAGTGTGGCTTAACGCGTTACAGATATGTCATTCATTACTGCTTGTGGAATTTAGATTGAACTATTTATTTATAGTGAATGCCCGTAATTTCAGAATTGGTGAAATAAATTAATACAGAGTTTTAGATCTTTCAGAGTTTAGATTAACCAAACAATTGGGAAATAATAATGAATCATTGTGATATGATACTCTAAGTTCTTTATAGATTGGGCACTCACATATAATATGATTAAGATTTTCTTCATAATTCATATTACATATCGAGCAGATTGAATTTGAGTATATTTTGAGTCACATATTTCTACTGTCGATGTTAATCTCTTTGTCACCGGACATCCTGATTTGAGCGACTACTCTAGTAATGAAAGTGGAGAGAGCCAAAGATAGATATTTTGCTGGTTCTGTAGATTCCAGATCCCTAATTTTTCGATATATTGTACTGTATGATGAATTCATGATTCTACGTGTATCGTGTATTTGAGAAATATTTGTATAAATATTGGGTTGCAAATGAAATAGTTAATTTAATGAATAAAATTATGAACATTTTTCTCTGATTTTGATCAATGACGTTGAAGAATATTTTCTAACAATCCACTAATGTAATCCTACTGCAAAATTATATCTTTTCTTTTATATTTATCTTGTTACTGAACAAACAATAGGAGCAACTTGGAGGATGGATCCCGGAGGGAGGAAGATGACACGGAGGAGAAGGAAAAGAGGAAGAAGGAAGAAGAGGAAAGTAATTGGCTTACTTGTGAACGAGTCTTAATATCACTCCAAATTCTCAGGTACCCAGATAAATTCAGTCTTTATACGCTATTTACCAAAAAACCCTCAGTATATCTCTTCACAAAAGCTACGATAAATTTATATAAAAAATTGACGCAGCTGTAATCAATTCGTGAAGTACTATTTTTGACTTATGTTTTCCTTTATGTTAAGCTAAACATTAAAAAAACTATTTTTTGTCTGCAAGATTGCTCCGCGTCCTCTAAAGATAATTTACTAATGGATAACCCTCTCATTCATCTTTCGCTGGCGCGAGGTTTCATCCATTTAGCACGACGGGTCTGCGACTGACGAATCAAGGTAACCGGCAAAGTCTCGTGGAATGGCGAGCTGGCGGTCGGATGAAGTTTGAAGTGACCCTGGCTGCCGCAGCTGCGTTGAGAATTGCGGTCACGGCAACACTGCGTTTGCGAAACTGCAGCAAAACCGCAGACGTGGGCAGGCGGGCATTAGCACATGAGCTCTGCTGTAGCCAGCGAGCCGTTGAGCAGGGCGTGCTCTAAGTAAGAGGAGGTCGCAGACGCTGTTGAGATACAGTTCCAACAGCGACTCGCTTTAAGATTTCAAAGTAAAAAGTGGAAGAATCTGAAGGACACTAGGTCATACATGAAAATTAAAAATTTGTCTCATTTGGAAAAAATGTAAATATTTCATCGTATGAGGTCCCGTTCATTTTTCGATCGCATAATGCACATATAATTAAGAGAACAGTCAGTTCGTTCTTTTAAAAAGAAGATGAAAGTTAATGATTAGTTCCTTCACAATTTGATAAATAATTTAATACTAGTGACCGACAGCCACCAAAGTGGTAAAATGATACTATCGGGTATATGGAAAATGGGGTTCTGGAGCAGCAAACTTCGAACGGTTTGGAACGGCACAATTGAATACAAAAGCTTCATATTTTCTCGTCGCATGATATCAGCAGTAGCGTAAGCAGAGACGTTTTGAGATTGAGAATGTAGAAAGATTCATGTACTCCTTTATTAGTTTTATATTCAGTTAGTTTTGGATTTGCATGTTCGTTATAAACCACAAAGCTTTAACATTTTTTCTGAGATATCTTTTTGAATCATTCCTATATTATTTAGGATGGCTTGTCCAACGATGTTCTAGGCCCTGCAGGCATATGTGAGGGTTACTTTTATGATTGTTATAAATCAGTCATAACGTGAAGTTTGTGAAATTGCGGATTTCCATAATCAAATATTTATATTTTCAGCCAAAATTGAATGTTTTATTATTTTTATTTTTGCACGACTTTCTGTGTAACGAACGAAACAATTTACACGACCAAAGTCTACTTAGTTTTTAAAATTATGAATATATTCGAAATCAGTCGTTTAACTAATGGCCTGAAAAGGCAAAAATGATGATGAAGAAATACCCTCAAAATGGTTACCCAAAAAGTAGAACGTACAACTCTCAAGAACAAGAACAAGAAATAAAATGCTCTCGTACAACACTACTTTTTTTTAACAAAAACATTCTTCCAAAATACTACAATATAGAATACAGTACAACTGTTCTTCACATACACGATATAAAAAAAGGTGATCCGTAAACCAACATTGAATAGAAAATATTCAATGGATGGCGACCTCTTCCTTGAAGTCTTGATTTCATTACATGCCAGCTGAGTTGTAAGCAGAATAACTGTAAAGTAAACTCAATTAGCAATGCACAGAATAACACTCAAATATTTGCATTTTGTATCAAAATCTAATCTGTTTCATTGATTTTGTATTTCCCCTAGATTGCTGGACAAACAATAGAACTTTAGACACAGTTTCCATGGCCGGAGGCTGCATACGTTTCTTTCAATGAGTGCGTGCATTGAAAATCAGTAATACAGATTTTCACACTGAAAACAATCTAGACTTTGAGAAAGATCTTGAAAGATGAATACTTTTAAAGACGATTGAATATAAAGTTTTCATAATGTATTCGATGCACATACTTCAAAAGCGATTTTATTCCTCTCACATATCAATAACTGTGGATGAAATGCAACATTTTGACACAAAACAGAAAGTTATCTCAGGCACGCCAGAGGTTTAAATGGATCGCTGAATAGAGGAAGTTCGTAATACCACATCGTTAGACTCCGAGGTTCTCAAAACCTTAAAATCCTGAAATCTTTAGAAATTGAAACTGTAAAATGTTACTTTTCAACTCTAGGATATACACCCGAAAGTAAAACGATACTTTTTCATTTTCGATATCGAAATTGCTACAGTTTTATCCAGACGTATTTGCAGATTACGTTATTTTATGTAATATATGAAATCAAATAGTCGGGAAATATTTAATCTTGTTACAAAATTACTAACTAATATTCATCGAAATCTAACTAATATTCTAATCTAACTTCATATAATAATACGAAATAATAAAAATATAAATACGTAATAATAATAATAATAATAATAATAATAATAACAACATATTTTAATCTACATAATAATATTCTATAACTACAATATTCTAATCTATCTAATCTACTCTATAACTATAATATTCAAATCTAATATCCATTTCAACATTTCATCAATTATTAAAGATTTTTATAAAATTGCTCATATTTTAAGACGAATAAGAGCTGCATCATGAAGAAACTACGATTTCATTTATCGTTTTTGTAGGTTATATATGTTCAAAACATGGGGGCCTTCATAGTGCTAGCATGTTTTTGTTGTTGCGTTGTTTAAACTGACTTTTCCACTGGCTACGACGGCGCACACTGGGTCAGGCCGCGGCGCCGTGAAAAGTGAGCGCAGCTTGAGATGCGCGGTGGCAGTCGGCACATCCCGTGAATGGGGGGGGGGAGCCCTGGTGGTCGTCGCGCACCGCGGGGGCTGGGCCGTGAGGGGGGCCGGGAGGGGGGCCGCAAAAACGACCCCAAAACGCCGGCGCGGAGAGCGCGCCCGCTCCCTCCGTTCAGACGGCGGCGCGGAAGGAAATTTACTGTGCGGCGCCGACCTCCGGGTCCGCTCTATCCCGCTCCTCCGCTCTACCCCGCTCCTTCGCTCTGCACCCCCGCACCGGAAGCGTCGCCCCGCCCCCCTCTTCATCGCGGGGCGCTGCTACCCCTCCCGCGCTGTCCACATCGCACTCGATGTGACTGCCTCACCCATCTCCACCGCTCATTTGCTCTAGCCCCCGTCCTCGTCTAGCCTCCGGACCCTCTCCTCTAACCCCTTGCTTCCCTCCTCTAGCCCTCTGCCTCTCTCCTCTCGGCCTCATCTCTCCACGGGAGCCTCTCCTCTTGGCTTTCGCCGTTTCTCTCGACTCCCGATTCTCATCTTCGCCCTCCCGCCTCTAAATATTCTCTTCTCGCCCTCGCCTCTCCATTCATTTCGCGCAGCCTCTTCTCTCTACCTACCTCTCATCTCCCGTCCCTACCTTTCCTCACTCGTCCCTATCTCTTCTCTCGTTCCTATCTCCTCTTCTCTCGCTAGTAGCTCTCATCTCCCCTTCTCTGGCTCCTACCTCTCCTCTCGCCCCTACCTCTCCTCTTCTCTCCCCTATCTCCCCGCTTGTCATTACCTACCCTCTCATCTTCTCGCTCTCATTTCTCCCCTCCCCTCTCGTCCCTACCTCTTTTCTCCTCTTCTCACGTCCCTACTTCTCCTCTCTCTTCCCATCTCTTCTTTCGCCCCACCTCCCCTCTTCTCGCCCCCATTCTTCCCCTCACTTCTCGCCCTACCTCCCCTTTCCTCTCGTTCCTACCTCTTTCCTCCTCCTCTCACGTCTCTACTTCTCCTCTTCACGTCCCACCTCTTCTTCCGTCCCGCCTCTCCTCTCTCTCTTCCCACCTCTTCTCTCGGGCCGCTTCTCCTCTTTCTTCCCACATCTCTCGGCCCGCCTCTCCTCGCTCTTTCCCTCTCTTCTCTTGCCCCGCCTCTCCTCTCTTTTCCCACCTCCCCTCTCTCTTCCTCCCTCTTCTCTTTCCCCTCTCTCTTTCCACGTCTTCTCTTACCCCGCCTCTCCTCTCCCTTCCCACCTCTTCTCTTACCCCGCCTGTCCTCGCCCTTCCCACCTCTTCTCTTGCCCTCCTGTCCTCTCTCTTCCAACCTCTTCCCTCGCCCCACCTCTCCTTTCGGCTCTCGCCCACACCTCGCGCAACGCTTTCTCCCGTGCCTGCGCCCGCTCTGCCCTGCCCCAGCCCGCACCGCTGCCGCCCCTTCCCCACCCCACCCCACCCACCCCACCCGGGCGCGCGCCACTACGCTACGGCGCTCCCGCTGATGAACTCGGAGCGGCGGGGCGGCGGCGGGGGAGGGGTGCCCTGCTGTCCCTGGCCGGAGCGCTGGGGGCCGGAGGCGCTGGAACGGAGGTGCAGGAGCTCTGTTAGCGAGGGTATTCCCACAGCTGTTAATGACAGGACTTGCAACCCATTCTGAAAACTGTCTGTTTTTCGAACCCCCTTCCCCAGAATTATTTCGTTCTAGATCAATAAAGACCTTGTGGCTATTGATCTAAAATTTAAAGCATCGTAGGTAGCAAGCCAATCCGGTCACGATCTAATCACAGATTGTCTAAGCACCTGGACTACGTCGCCAAAGAATGCACCAGGGTACACTTCGAATTAATACATTTATTTATTTGTGGTAATATGTTCGAAGACAAATCCATTCTCAACCCCTAAAACCTCCAGATTTTCAAAAATTCTCTTTGGCGTTTCTTATCAAAAACATTCTCTTGTTTTATCACCCTCTGTACGCACTGTATCATACGTATACTATTTTTATACATTATTGTTTTTCTCTGAGCCGACATCTCCGGGGGGATTTTCAATCCCGACACTCCCTGTTAACGTTACTTAGCTGATCTATCCTTCTCATAAGTAATATTCAATCAAATATTACAAATTGATAAATATAATTTTTGGCTATTCCTATATCGTAATACATACGTTGAGTAAACAGTAAAATTCTACCGTAAATTTGGTCCAGTTTCATTACTGACAATTTAAACGTACTATAATTAGTCATTAAGATACTTGTATATACTTCGTATTTCTGTGCGTTACGTACTTATGAATGGTATCTAACTTTAATTTCGAAGTAGTTTTTCTTTAAAGTGCCTGATGATTTGGTGATTTATCAGCTATATTATAGTTGGTTTTAATTTGTACGGCAATGCAATTGTGACAGCTTCAATTTCTCCAACCAATACGTCGGAGTGCTTTCATACGACCAATATTGCAATGACAGAAAAAAAGAGAATTGTGAAAACCTGTTATACATCACATATACGGAAATATTTCGTAGTATTTCGTTCTAATTTACCGCAAACCATACCCATGGAGGCTTGTAACGTCACTTCATTCCGCCATGTAATAACGTTGGAATACACTCCTTTAAATCTGTGATGTAATATCTTTAGAGTTCGGGACACCTGTATTATGTTTAATAGTGTTTAACGAAATGTTCATTAATATATGTAGAAAATGAAATGATATCTCCAAGAAAGAATGAAACCATGTACAGTCTTGGTGCCTTCTGTGATGATCATTTCTATAACTTTATTAAAAGGGAACTTCGACGCGAGTAATACGTTGGGCGCGCAGTCGCCATTGTGGCAACATTGCGTCGATTCATGTGGAGGTGTCGAGTCTGAATTACGCCTCTGGCGGCAAGAAAGCGAGGGCTGGTGATAAGGCAGCGAACGGCGGGAAAGGGGAAGGGCATGGCGACGCGATTTGGCTGCAGCAATGGCAGCAAGTTGCGAAGAAAATGACGTGGGGAGGCGACCCTGTTGAAGCTGAGGGAGCGCGGATGAGCGGGGCTGTGGGAGCAGGGCTGAGGGAGCGGGGCTGAGGGAGCGGGGCTGAGGGAGCGGGGCTGAGGGAGCGGGGCTGAGGGAGCGGGGCTGAGGGAGCGGGGCTGAGGGAGCGGGGCTAAGGGAGCGGGGCTGAGGGAGCGGGGCTGAGGGAGCAGGGCTGAGGGAGCGGGGCTGAGGGAGCGGGGCTGAGGGAGCGGGGCTGAGGGAGCGGGGCTGAGGGAGCGGGGCTAGGGAGTGGGGCTGAGGGAGCGGGGCTGAGGGAGCGGGGCTGAGGGAGTGGGGCTGAGGGAGCGGGGCTGAGGGAGCGGGGCTGAGGGAGCGGGGCTGAGGGAGCGGGGCTGAGGGAGCAGGGCTGAGCGAGTGGCTTGAGGAGCGAGTTGGAGGGGAACAGGGAGCAGGGACTTGAGAGTAACAGAGTGGAGTAGGGAGAGCGAGCGGGCTGAGATAGCGAGCGGGGCCGAGAGAGCGAGTGGGGCTTGAGGAAGCGGGGCTCTGGCAGCGGGACTCTGGCAGCGGGACTGGCAGCGGACCTGGCAGCGGACCTGGCAGCGGGACTTGGCGGTGGACTCTGCCGGCGGGACCCTGGCGGCGGGACTCTGGCGGCGGGACTCTGGCGGCGGGACTCTGGCGGCGGGACTTGGCGGCGGGACTCTGGCGGCGGGACCTGGCGGCGGGACTCTTGGCGGCGGACCTGGCGGCGGACTCTGGCGGCGGACTCTGGTGGCGGACTCTGGCGGCGGGACTCTGGCGGCGGGACTCTGGCGGCGGGACTCGGCGGCGGGGCTGTGGCGGCGGGACTCTGGCAGCGGAACTCTGGCAGCGGGACTCTGGCAGCGGACTCTGGCAGCGGGACTCTGGCAGCGGACTCTGGCACTCTGGCAGCTCTGGCAGGGACTCTGGCAGCGGGACCTGGGCAGGGACTCTGGCAGCGGACCTGGCAGCGGGACCTGGCTTCCGGCGCGGACTGGCAGCCTGGCAGCGGACTCTGGCGGGACCTCAGCGGACTGGCAGCGGGACCTGGCAAAGCGGACTCTGGCAGCGGGACTCCAGGACTCTGGCAGCAGCGGGACTCTGGCAGCGGGACTCTGGCAGCGGACTCTGGCGCGGACTCTGGCAGCGGGACTCACTCTGGCGGCGGGACTCTGGCGGCGGGACTCTGGCGGCGGGGCTGTGGCAGCGGGGCTGTGGCAGCGGGGCTGAGGGGACGGAGTGAAGAGGGTGGAGCATGGAGGGGAGAGATGAGTTAGGACTGGGCGCTGAGGGATTGAGAGAACACACTTTTCCTGGGTGCTGGTAAGCGCAGGGTGGAGCAGGGCTGGTAGGTGTGTGGAGCAGGCTCTGTTGAGTAGAGAAGAACGGAAAAGAGGCGGGTGGGTGAGGCCTGGTATGTGTGCGCGGTGCGGAGCAAGAAGTGACGGGATGGAGCGGCGCGCCGTGATGTGGCGTGGCGTGATGCGACGTGACTTGACCGAGTGCGGAGTATTGGCGGGGTGTTTAGCGGCAGGGCAGGTCGTAATGCGATGGGTCGGGGCGAGGTGAAGCGGACGGAGCGGAAAGGAGGTGCGGGCTCGGAGCGGATAGGGGTGCAACGATGTTCTCGAGGATGTAGGAAACTCTGAAGGTGCCGGCGGCTATCAAATGGGGGCTTGCGAAACGAAGCAGGGTTCGCACAGAGATACTTGTTTTTATAATATGTTTATATTATATAATTCTTAGAGAAGTAACTTCAAAAATGGATATTTTTGCTAAATGATAACGACTTTTCTTAATCAATTTTTGTATTAAAAATTAAGGTTTGAGGACCGTGAAGTTTGAAAGGGTCGAGGCCAAGTGCTGAGGTCAAGTGTTGAGGCGAAGTGTTGAGGCCAAGCGCTGATGGCAAGTGTTGATGGCAAGTGTTGAGGGAAAGGGTTCTGAGAGCGTTGGTTGAGGGCAGGAGTTGTTGGCAGAAGTTGTTGGCAGAAGTTGTTGGCAGAAGTTGTTGGCAGAAGTTGTTGGCAGAAGTTGTTGGCAGAAGTTGTTGGCAGAAGTTGTTGGCAGAAGTTGTTGGCAGAAGTTGTTGGCAGAAGTTGTTGGCAGAAGTTGTTGGCAGAAGTTGTTGGCAGAAGTTGATGGCAGAAGTTGATGGCAGAAGTTGATGGCAGAAGTTGATGGCAGAAGTTGATGGCAGAAGTTGATGGCAGAAGTTGATGGCAGAAGTTGATGGCAGAAGTTGATGGCAGACGTTGATGGCAGAAGTTGATGGCAGAAGTTGATGGCAGAAGTTGATGGCAGAAGTTGATGGCAGAAGTTGATGGCTGAAGTTGATGGCAGGGGTCTCGACAAATGTTGAGGACACGGGTTGTGGCCAGGGATGGTTGGAAAGACAGAACTAGTGAGAAGGGGATGACAGGGGTTGCAGAAGAAAGGGAAATAGGAGGACGCGGAGGCGGAGTTGTCCGCAGAGGGGTGCGTTTGCATGGCGAGCACAAAGTGGCGTATGTTCTCATGGGGCAAATTGGAAGTGCCGGCAGCTTTAAAGCAGGTGGGTGGCGCAGGAAGGGGCGTTGGCGGCGCCGGAGGACGTCGCGTCGTCTTCCGGAGCTCTAAGCGCCTCCCGCCGCCCCCAGCACCCGCTCCGCCTGCGCTCGCAGCGTCGCAATGGCGCCGGCGTAATTAGGGCGACGAATTTCGCGCTGTCTGTGCTTTTCCCACCCCCACCGCCCCCACTCCACCCACGTGTGTGCACGGGAGACGCAACTGCCGCAGGTCTCGGTGTCCTTTCAGTGCTCTGGCAAATTAAGTCTTCAATAGCACGCTGTACTACAATATAACGGAATTAACATTTTTGAAAAATGTATTTCTTACTTAGATCTTCTTGTGTAAATTAAAGGACCTAAGAAACTACATGCAGGGTTCCTCTGAAGCCGTCTTCAGCAACACGCTCTCAAACATTGCATAAAAATTGTTTCTAATTCTTAATAACTTCATTTTTTGACAATTTGAATGAAAGTCAACAATTAATGTTAAATAATTATATATTTAAGAGTATTAATAGTCTTAAATGCATATGCTTTGATGTAATAGAATCATATATCAGGGCCTACCTATAAAACTTATGAGAATTTTTCCATCGCGAGTTACTAAAATGAAAGTAGAAAGATATAAGAAACATTACACGGAGGGCAATCTCTCAGAAATGCAGCTGTGTAGAGTAAAAAGCAAAATACAACCCAGGGTTTCGGAGGCCCTGCATCTTATGGTTAATACTTTTCAGGTGAAACTAATTATACTACATTCTTAGCCCGTGAACACATCCCGGAGTATCCCAAACGGGTCGCTTTTTTATTTAGAAATTTCTTCTATACGCCTATACGTGTGTCCTTCGTTTCTTCTTTGTACGAATATTCCCTTCTGTTTAAAAGAATAAATGTTGTGCCTGAGCATGCGACGGTGTTACCTTAAGGCTTGTTAGAAAATGTTGGGCTGGTCGTGGGGTGTTCGCACGCACCTTAAGTAATACCTTGTTCTTGTATGTGTAACTGTCTTATCTTGGATCTTAGAAACTTTTATTGAAAAGGTTGTGGAACAAAATCTACATTCGTCTGAAATTTTTTTGCGATTCACCAAACAAATTTTCAATAAAGATCGTTGCTGTTTATACCGACATTGACGAGACAGAAATTGAAAAGCTTCCTGTGTACAAAGCAAGGAACCATTGCTGATGTAGAACATAGTTGTGTACGATTGCAACACGGAGCGCCTATTTTCAGGCAGCCACCAACAGGGCGCAGAGCTATTAGGCCTCATTTATAATGCAAACTTAAACGTAAACATAACGTGGCCGCAAAACATAAAAATGGGATATTAAGCGAGACCATTCGCAATACCTTGTCGTAACCGTAGACGTATCCCGTAAACTTAAGAGTTCACAAGCACTAAACTTTTACGTTAAGTTTATGTCGGAATTCTACCGAAGATCAGAGAGCAGTATCAAAGAAACAAATGCACAACAAAATCCGCGAGAAGCAAATGAAAGGCCGATTTCAGATTGTGTTAAGATAGTTTGTGGTTATGTCATTTTAATTGTATGTAATGCAAGAGTTTGCTAATGGTTTTGATGCGAGTAGTAAATTCAAAGTAAGAATTCATTTTTCGTGTGGCTTTAACTTGAGATGGCAAATAAAATATTTAAATTCGACGAATTCCTCATGAATTATTTCCACCATGATAGAATCGAATCGATCAAGCTTCAATTCGTTGAAATCTGATTGGTTCAGGCGAAACTTTCGTTCCAGCTTACGTTTATCATTGTGAACATTTGTTTTTACGTGTAAATTTTACTACGTTTGCGGCATTACGTTACGTTTAAGTTAGCATTGTGAATGAGGCCTTACGTGGCACCGGCCGCCCAGCAAACTGGAGCCCCATTGGCCCCCCATCTGGCCAGCAGAGCCAATATAAGATCCGATAAGCCAATGGTTATACTCCGATTTAAACATAGCTGCACTTCAAGGTAATGAGCTGGAAGAAGGGGGGCAGTGTTATCCAATCGGGAGCTCCTATACCAAAAATTTAAGTTCCAACAATGCTCCCGATTGGATCCAGTGTTCCCCTCTCCTTCCAGATCGTGACCTTGATGGGCAGCCTTCTTTAAATTGGAGTGTAGTTGTGGAGAGCTGTTAGTAGACATTGATAGTGTGGATGTAATGCTAGTAGGCCAGAAGATGCGGAGATTTCTTGGCAAAATCTTCAGAGTTCTCTATTTTCGATTGCGGAACAGGAATACGAATGATTCTCAATTTAAATGAATGTACTTTTCAAATATGATACTTCTCCTAGACCACGGATACTCGACCCATCCTTACTATGGACATTTTACGGACACGGCCTCCACCGCCATGCCCCAGTGTGCGGGCCCGACCTCGCATCCACGGTCTCCGACTGACATTTTGTCACGCCCTACCCCGGCTCTGACACCTGTGGGCCCAATGTATATTTGTATGGAATTGTATATTTTGTGTTGTATGTTGTATGGAATATATGTATGTTTGATGTTGTATGCTTTAAGATCTATTTAATGTTGTATGCTGTGTGGAATAAGTGTGTCTAAACCAGCCTTGGCAGACTAATGCAACTATTCATTGAACATAAAGTATGGTTGGAAAACAAAAATGCACCAGAGTGAAAATGGAAAATTTTATTTTCGTATAAAACATTTCATGCTTTACTTTCAAAAACACATTAGATTTTTTCTCATTTGTACCTTGTTTTCCTTCTAGAAGTTAATTAAAATTGTAAATTATATGTACACAATTTTGAAGAGCATAATATGATTGTGGAATAGGTTTATAGAAGTACATAAATTTTGTAAGGTAAGACAAGGTTGGAACGACACCAGTCTGAACGTGTTAGCAGACGTTTCAATATGTGGAAGTTTACAAAAAGTGTCTCCAAGTTAAATTGTTTGGTTGTTTCAATGACATTTTCAGTAGATTTGAATGAACTTGCCCTTTGAGAATGAGTTTCCTACATAAACTTGCAGTTATGCATGTGTATTTGTGTGAAGACCGAAACTAGCCATAGACTTATCCTATAGAAACTGTAACAATAGCCTATTATACAACTCGGTGAATCTGCTCCTCAAACATCTCGAAGATAAGTCAATTGGGCCCACAAATAGTCGGCTGCTGAAGGCAAAATGACGGATGTGTGTGCTACTTACGGCCCAGGGGAAGCTTTAACATGCTCAGTAATGTTTTCATTTTTTTCTTCCCTCACATATTTGAATTTGAAGTACAAATTATTTCCAATTCTGCAACAAGGGAACGCTGTTTTTCTATTCTTCAAAATAAAAGTAATTAATTCATGTTGAAAATGTTAGTCATTGATGATAAAAAATTTGACAACTGTAACCAAAACTATGTTATTTGTAAGTTTTTCGATTTGAATACTACATGTAATATATTTTAATTTGCTTGGAGAACGAGAATATTGAGGAAAATGGCAGATAGTATATTACTGGATGAAGAAAACATAATTAAATACAAAGGGAAAGATTTGGAAGACAATAATAAAAGGAAAGAAGAGTGGCAACACGGGAAAAGGGTCGACCTCCAAAGGGACACAACTCTGAGGCAAAATGGATAAAGGGACATGACACATGCAGGCAGAACAGAGGGAATAATTTCAGATCCGACTCGTCAAAGATCCGACAGAAATATAAAAGATAACCATAAAAATTTAAAAGAAAAGTAATAATTATTTTGCATTATGAATAGTCGTAAAAGCTCAATGAGACAAACGTCAATGCAATATTGAAAATACGTCGCAGAGAAAATTCTAAAGTATCACGCTGCCGAACTTTCGCCGTTCCCGGTAGTTTGATTAAACCGCGGCTACAAGAACTCTTTCGCCTGGAGCGCTTCCCGCCATCCGCAGCATTATGATAAAAAAGCTGAGCGGTGTCTCAATTTAGCATTTCCCAACTTTTAATTGAATTACATGTTGAGGAAATTTAGGACTTCCCCTCCCGCGCCAAAGTTATCGCATTAGCTGCGCAGGAGGGCTTGAGGGCGGGAGGATGGTGTCGCTCGCGGAATATGTGTGGGTAGGCAGCGGACTGTCCTCATGGACAGCGAGGATCCTCACTCAATTACTGCACTCGCTGTCCTCGCCGCGAACGCCGAGTTAGCTGGCTGGATACATTTCCTACGAGGCGACTTGTCCATCGGGGTGGTGGAATTTACTCCATGTTTATCCTGCAGATGATTATGTTTAAAGCAATGTTGTTGTAATGAAAATGCAAATGTTTGCTCTTTGAAAGGAGTGAGTTTATCACACTCTTACTTGCATAGTGCGTAATAAAAAAAGAGAGAATAGCGGAAAGCTGTTGCGATATTTTCGAAGTTTGACTTTATTGCAATAAAAGCATGGAACGGAAATATTGATTTACAACTTTTAAGTTGCCCCTGATACAATCTATTTTCATGATTCTAATGTACAACTCCCTTGGGGGCGACTTGTAGAGTAGTTGCTCATGACGTCCACCAGAAAATTCAACACTTCGATCATTCCAAGTGCGATGTAAGTGAAAGACAAAGGTTTTAAGGACGTTTTCAAGAGGTTCTCCAGTTTTCTCTGCCTCTTATTTCATCAGTGATGGATCATTATTGATAATTTATGCACCTTTTCAAATAATAATTCTTAATTAACTTATTTGGCTATGGTAGAGACAGATGTAGTAATAATAAATAACGACGCTTTCTTTTTTAGAACCATAACAACAGGAACAGGACTATTCAGTTTGTAGATAAAATTTAAATTAAACAAAATAGTTTAAAAATATTAAAGATAGTGAAAATCTTAGTCAAAGTTGAACTTAAATACTTGAGAACACTCAATTTATTAATATTTCTTCATATCCTTTATCGACAAAAAATAAATGTGTAACATTAAAATTTTGTCATATCGCATGGTTAACCTACCGTACCTCCTACTTGTCATTTCAAAATAATGAACTCTTCTGGAAGGCAACAATCCGAACAGAATGCAGCAGTGGAATCTAACTATTGGAATTTTCCCAATAAATACAATATCAAGATCCTTCGTAGATTTGAATCTAAATGTCACCGCAAGGTATCCAACGCCATACGAAGAGTAACAAACCTCACTCTACATCAATTTCTAAAAATTCCTATTAACTAAGAAAACATAGACATCACACAAATGTTCTTACCAGTTGAGCCTAAACAGTTAAATCCAGTTAAAAACAATCTGGAAATATGGTGAAGTTATTAAGCGGATCAAAACCGACTTAGGGGGCTCAGGGCATTAACTGATGTCACTGCAATGCCTTTGAACGGGAGGTGCTAGGGATCGAGTCCTGATGATGGAAAGATTTGCAACACTGCAATGACATCAGTTGATGCCATGAGCTACCTTTGCCGGTACCTGCCGGGGAAAAACCCACAAGCCTTGTAGTAGACTTGTAGTTCGGTTTTCACCATCCAGTGGGGGAAGATCACCACCTCTTCATGTAATAAAACATGCACTAAGCTTACGGGACTAATGACCTTGGCAGTTGACGCGCCCGGAAACACGAAATAATCAAACTTAAGAAGATCAAGAGCCTGCCATTCATTTTATTTTCTACATGAGGTATTTTTGTGTAATATTTATGTAATATCTTTGTAATCTATTTCCGAAATAAAATTTCATGAAATTTTAATGAATATTTAATAAAAACATTGCGTACAAACAGAAAAATTTATTGTGATCAGTTTTGGAAATCTATGCCACCACTAAAATTGTTTTAATGTCCCTCTCTGATTCGTACTTTATTTTTTCAAACCATTTGTGTACATAAATGATATATTTGTCAGCAATACAGTGATCAGAGTAGTCCTTTCTTCCGAAGGAAGGCCATCGTTTCTCTCTCAGAGCCCTCCCACTCAAATCATGGCCGCAAAAACAAATTTGATGACCTTTCGCATTTCACGTTAAATTTGTCGGGATTTGGCGCTGTTTCCATTTTTCGCTTTAAAAGCGAACGGAGAGAGCGAATCCAGATGGAGTGCGGCCATTACGCGCGAGACAAAGCGCGGCGCGGCGCGGCGCGGCACGCATTTGTCCTCACGACGCGCGCTCGCTCTGACGGCCGCCCGCGGCGTTCTCCCCGAGGACGTTACTGCCCTCGCGTGCGGTGACCGCTCGGCTCAGCGGTCACTTGTCCTCATCACATGCTCGATCATGTATTCATCTCGTCATGTATTGATGACAATGAATAACAGTTATTTTTTTAAAAGGGATTGAAACAGAGTTTCATACGTGAGAGAGATATATTGATAAGAGTTAAACTGTTTAATTGTGGGTTGTACCCAATGCTTTAGTTCATCACTGAATTTTCGGAATGTAAAAGAGAAAGTATAAAGAAATCAACTCACTGCAATAACCGGCAATATGGTTTCCTGGCAGACTGCAATGTAATGATTGCGAACTACTAGTTATGAATTTCCTGTTCTGCGTGAAGTTACTGAATATATCCAGTGTAATATTACAATTAGAGTCAGACGTGATGAATATGCAGCAGTTCGTTACGCAGTGAAGATATTATTTAATTTAGAAACAATTGTTTTACTAAATATAAAAACAAGTGATAAACAATAGTGGTGTTACAACAGAGCACAGTTTCCTGCATTATTTTTAACTTTTGCAATTTTCGAAACCCTAGAGAGTTCAATAAAATGAGACCACGGAAAAATTTATTCTATTCATGGGAAAAAATAAAGGAAAACAATGGGAGCGATTTTACGAAAACGATTTTTTATCAACTGCATTAACTTCAAGCAAAATTTATTAGGTTTAAAAACAATTAGGCTTTTTTAAAAAAATATATAAGACCTTTTTTACAGATATAAAGTTTAGGAACAGATTTTAAAGCAAAACCCTTTATCTTCGATTTTGTAGTTTCGCAATATGACCTTTTTGCAATTATCGTAATCACAAAGAATTCGCCAAAAATAGGACTAGTACAAGTTTTTTTACAGTTCTTTCATTCATAAGAGGAGGAAATTTAAAGAAACAAATTGGAGCCTTTTTGAGAAAATAATTGTTTATACATGTCTTAAAATTGCCTGTATTTTTCGCAAAGTTACACAAGTACTTATTTTTGCGAAAAATTGTGTCATTAAATAACAGATTGTGATCATCAACAAATCTTTACATTGATATTGTAGTTGTAGGAAAACGCCGAAACTTTTGCGATTTTCTAAAAATTCAAAATTTTACTGAAAATGAAATTCGCTCCATTTTAAGAGGTATATACGCCCTGAAAGACAAAGTTTATTACACAAATGTTTTAGAAATTTCGAAAATGTCGTGACTTTATTTAACTCTTAGTTACTTGCACTGGCGTAGTTTCTTCGCCACTTAACTGTTATCGCCGTAGGTGTCAGATAACATCAGCGAGCCTTTTGGCATTTGACCTAACCTCGCAGAAGGCATTCAGCTGCATCCTCCTCGATACTCAGTTGATTAAGATTTACTGCAATGGCTAGAAAATTGTATTTCCGATGGAAAGGGTTCATTAGCGTACTTTCTACGCCGCGCGGGTACCAGTGTGAGTTTTCATTTTCTTTTAGTTATCACAGGATTTTATTAAAATTTATTTATTTAATTGTTCTAATTTATTATGTTTTACATTAGAAACAATACAGAGATGAATAATTTATCGGAAAAGCAGATATGTGAATTATTACATAAGGAATCGTTAGAAGACGAAATTTGCGATGCTGCAAATAATTCTGAGGAAGAAGTTGTAGTGGCCAAAAGTGAATATGACACTTGTTCTTAGCTTGATCATGCTAGTGATTATTGAAGCAACGAGTGCAGAGATGTTTTCATTGGCAAAGACAAGGTTACAATGTGGAATAAAACACAGATTGTCAGCAAATTCACAAAAACTGGAAGTCGTGATGATAAAAAATAACCACCAACAAAATTAAGAAATCAATATCACATTTGTGGAAGGGCTAAAAAGTACATTACTACACTTATTAACTTACTACTATTTGGGGCAACAAATTTGCATGCAACAAACCTGTTCTTAAAGTCTTCATATGCAAAAATTGTTCTGAAGACTAATATGCTAATATTATTATTATTATTATTATTATTATTATTATTATTATTATTATTAATTAAAACTGTAATAAGCATACATTTTATATAAAACTAAATACACATTATATCCAAATATTTATTGAGGCCTTGCAGTGTTCATTTTTCTAACAAAATAGACCTGGCGTACAAAGTACGCCGCGCGGGTACGTGTATGACAAAACATAGTGCGAGTAAGTAAGGGTTAAAGGACCTCCAAAAATCAAAATATCCGTTTCAAACTCGCAGAGCCCTGAGTTCTATCAAATTGATCTCGAAAATTGATTTTGAAGAAAATTGTTTCAACAGTTTAGGCGCTACTTTAATTGATTTATTAGTGTTTCCGGGCGCGGCAACTTCCAAGTTCATTACTCTCGTAAAAGTAGTATATGTTTTATAGCAAAAGTTGGCGGTGATCACCTCCGCTGGAATGGTGAGATCCGGCACCGACCTACACGTTGACTTGCGGGTTTTCTCAAAAACAGGTAATTTCCACAAATAGGGTAGGTATTCCCGAAGGAGACACCGACGGGCTGAGGATGTGCGGTATTTGGTGGAGACTGGAAATGTCCACCCTTATCCTAGTTTCTCGGCGGAACTCACTCCGTTAGTACCATGGTGGGTACGGTTAGGAGGCGGTGTTAAGCACCTGGATATTCTCGGTTGTCCTGTAGTCCACCAGTTGGACCCCTACAGCCGACTTTTGAAGCAGAATAAGGACGGGACGCGGTTTCATACACTCATAAAGAAGTCATTGAAAGGCCCATCAGGTGCCATTGAAAGGCCCATCATTGAAAGGCTATATTCCGGCGATACTCAGGTTGTTTGTGCCAAATGAGGGCACACGTTGGATGCCCCGAACCGCCCGGGCCTTAGTCCGGAAGGCCCCCATTTGGATTCTTGGCTTCGTACTGGCAGGGCCCGAAATTAATGGTCATTGAGCAGGGTATATTCCGGCTCACTGTGAGTGGCGCTTAATCAGACTCTGGCAGGCTAGCAGGCTAGCAGGCTAGCCCTACCCGGGCATAAATGGGGAAACGTCCAGATAGGGTGCTGCGTTCAGGCATATCTGGATGTCAGCACAAAGGGGGGGGAGGTGAGGATAAAAGAAGCAAGGTTCCCACCCTCGGGAAGTAAAATCCTTCTGGTCAAACAAGAATATGTGGAGTAATAGCCCAAGCAAAGGACCCACGGAGCACCGCTCCAGTGGATACACGTTCTGGACACTCGACTAATCTGCCGACATGTGTGATGGTGTAGTGCATGTAAGTGTGTCTGCGAGTAAGGGGTGTGGTTAGAACAAGGAAGAGGAAGGAAAGATCGCGCACGGTCCGTGGCCCATTTGGTAGGGGACTCCTCCCGCATTTGCCTAATGTTGATCGGAGAAACCACGGACAACTTCTGATCAGAGCAGCCAACCGCTAGAACTCTTCTCCAGGCAGCGACTGAATTTGATCTAGCCACAGTTGAATATTCTGCCACCGTTCGTACTCAATCCTCAGAACTTCCCGGTTAGAGGCACTGCAGTGACATCAATTAATGCCTTGATTTAGACGCTAACATTGAACACAGACAGATAATGTTTTGCCGTCAATCGATTTACCGGGTATCAAGGACACCATAAAACACGTATTCTTACTACACAAGATAGAAGTATTGGAAGTCAGTTACTATATATAGTAAAGAGATTTATCCACTTTTCCATTACCAGAGCCCGACGATAAAAGTTTTTTTTAGGAAAAATCGTCGTTTTCCGACGCACGATTATAATACTTTTTCTCCTTACTTCATACGGCAAGAAAGAAAAAATTCAATGTTTTAGCAAGTCGAACGCCTCAAAGATGTGTATTACAAACCTCTATAGCTAATATTGTAATGAATGCGCCCTACATTACCTCTCTTAGACGTTATTTAATCGGTCGATGTAATACCCAACCGGCAGGTCGAAATAAGACATTTGGTTGATAGTAATCTGTTCATTGTGTCGTGGAACTTCTCATTCCTTTGAGTTCTGTTAAGGAATATGCTGCGAGTTATTCCACAAGAAACAAATATTGCTCACCAACCTGAATATCAATTTTGGTTTACTCATTTCCATACCTGAAGCACACACTCAAAATCTCGATCTTTGAAAAAGATCTTTGAAAAAACGTTTTAAAATTTTTTTTGTACAGATTCTGTGGACGTTTATATGGAACCTTGATTTTTTGGGGGGAATAAAAAAAGATGTTTCCTCCTCCCCGCCTACCCTGATTTCCAGATCTAGAATTGAACGGTGTTTGACGTAGTTGAAAAAATTCCCGACATTCTTTCTCTGTGCCTCACATTCTTGTCCTCGATCATTTTTCCTCCTGTCTCTGTTCGCACGCACTGGTTCGTCTGCGTTTGCCATCCGCGCGAGTTGTACACTTCGGTGCGCCGGGCTGTGGGCGGGGCTCCATTGGGGGATTTGACGCTGCTTCGGCAGATTACGCGGCGTCGCGCGCAATCAGCCCGCAAAACAATTTAGCCCGCGGCGCCGCCACTGCCCCGAGCTGTCCAGGCCCACACACCGCAACCCGGCAACAGGGGGGTGAGTGCATGAGAGGGCGGCTGGGCGCACGTGGGAATGGCATGGGGTGAGGCGTTGATGATGGTATGGGGCGTGACAGGACGGGGGAGTGAGACGGAATGCGATCGTAAGGGATTGAGGGCGGGTGACTGGGGGCGGAGGCGGGCGGTACAGAGCCATGTAGCAGGGGGACTGTGATGACGGGGCAGGGCGAGTCATTGAGTGCTGGGCGAGGAAAGTCGGAATGAGGGACAGATGGATAGAGAACTGGTGCGGAGAAGGGTCGGGTGGGGTGGGGTGGGGTCATATGGGAACGAGATACTGGTGCGTGGTGAAGTGAGTGGGGGGAGCGGGGTGGGAGAGACGTGGGGTGGGGAGGGGTGGAGAGGGGTGGGGAGGGGTGGGGAGGGGTGGGGAGGGGTGGGGAGGGGTGGGAAGTGGTGTAGCTGGATACAGTGGGGTGGGATGCGGCCGTGTTGGGGCGAGATACTGGTGCGGAGAGAATGGAGAAGAGCGGGTGGGAAAGGGTTTTCATCCAGTGGATGGTTTAGGATAGGGTGGAGTGGGACGGGGGTCGCGGGTTGGGTACGGCCGTATGAGACGAGGCCGTGTGGGGGCAATATACTAGTGCGTTGCGAGGGGCGAGAGATTGGAGACGGAGGAATGGGCATGGAGGAATGGGCATGGGGACGGAGGAATGGGCATGGACGGAGGGATGGTGGTCGGGTACGGTCGTATGGGACGAGGCCGTGTGGAGGCAATATATCGGTGCCTGGTGAGACGGGGGGGGGGGCAAATACTGGAGAGGGGGAACGGCGGAGTGGGGAGGGGTTCGGTGGAGAGGGATAAGTAAGGATGGGGAGAAGCGGAGTGAAGGATGGGGTCGGGTACTGTCGAGTGGAACGGAGCCGTGTGGGGGCGAGGTAGTGGTACGAGGTGGAAAGGATAGGGAAAAGTGTAGGGCGGGGTGCGGTGGGGAGGCATGGTATAGGGTGAAGTGGAGTGGGTGTGGATGTGGGACCGAGTAGGATGGGGTGGGACGGGGCCGTATGGGGGCGAGATAGTGGTCCAGGAGGGAGAGGATGGGGAACGGGGTAGAGCGCAGTGGCATGGTGTGGGGTGGAGCGTGGCGTGGCGGGGTGTGTGTGCTCTGGGCGCGAGGGAGCAGGGGTGCCGTGGGGAGAGTAGGTCCCTAAAGTGGGCGGCGGCCGAGGAGAGGGCGTTCGGAAATCAATGACCGGCGGGAGCGGCGCTACAAAGGAAAGCAGAGTGGGAGAGGTTTCGAGGAGGCATGTAAGCACAAAAGCCAAGTTCGTAACACTCAAAGAAAACAGGAAATGTAAAAAACTAAGGCCGTTGAGCCAAGGTATGGAATTTTTTTTGCCAAAAAATTTTACATTACTGTGAGTAGTGATATTGAAAATAGGTAATTGTATCTCATAAGCAATGTTACATTTTTAAATAATTCGAACTTTTGATTATTTTAAAAATGTTTATGCAACGTGATTATCAGGTAAATATATTGTTAACTTTGGAGTTAAACTTGTGTGTTCAATTTATTCTAGTATGTTAATATAAATAAATATGTTAACAGCGTATATTATACATACTATCTACTCCTTATTAGTAGACGAATATTGCCGAAATTAAAAGATTTATCTTATTGTATATCTCTCTCCTTTCGACAAAAGTCGGTAGACTATGCACAGTCTACAGATTTTTGCCGAAAGCAGCGAGAATGACGATGAAGGCAAAGCCGTCGAAAGCCGGCTATCTTAATAAAACTAATATACTGACAAAGATGACCTCTTTTATTTCTTCACGTATTTGATTGTCGAATTGTCAGTTGCGGCGATTGCAGAGAGAAACACATCTGTCGAGGATGACAATTACATCAGGGCTGTGTCTTGCACTTCACAGCCTTTTGATCCACTTGAGAGAATGGATAAATTCTAACATATATTTCGAGAAAGAAATCCTGGATCTCCGATAATTATCTGTACGACCCGTGTGTTTACTACACATGCAACTAATCTCGGTTTCCGAAGTCATGAATTTAAGACTTTTTCTACCTCCTAAGAAACAAAGTCCAGATTGCATGATTCAGTCATAAATGCTATAAAACGCAGTTTGTTCTCCACATCCCAAATACAAAAAAAAAAAAAACGGTTTATTAGCTGCTATCATACGATCAGTACGATTTTAATAGTTACAAGAGTATTGTTCAGTCCAACAAGAGTAACAGGATTTTTTGTGGGTTCGTCTTCCTTTCAATATGTGTTTAGGGCTTTGAGGATGTTACAGGTCTACCAGTAGCATAAATTTACCGGGCGTTTCATGCACTCAGATTTCACGAGGATTAAATAAAATGATAAGATACAATAAATTGTTTCTATATATTCCATACAAATACGGCTTTTATGGTGCCGGAAACTTTTCAGAATCTCTTTATCGCAGTGTTCTCAGTACTTGATATTAGGCAGCTGTAACATTCATTATATTTTTTCCACACTGTAAATAACACAAATTGAACACAACTTAGGTAATTTTTGAGAGCATTATTTAAAGATTTGAGACTGCTGATAATGAATAAAAATTAGTTCATTCCAAAGTTGAATCAGTATATGAAGCTGATTAATCAATAGAGTAACAAGACTATTTACATTACATTTCGTTTCGCCCGCATACTATTTGAGATGTTTTAATCGTAGAAATAATAAAGTTAGTCAAAGATCATTTACTCCCGTCATTCCCTTATGACATCCCTAGCGCATTTGTACAGCAGCAGGGAAGTTGTACAAAAGGCCGCGGAGGGGGATCGACGGTTGCGGCAGTCGGCCGCGGGAGGCGCAGTAAGCGCCGGGAGCGGCGTGACAGTGCTGCTCCCAAGTGGCGGTTAATTCGAGCTTATTTGTTTCTGCTCTCGCCGCTCCATGAGAGATTACGACGACGCAACTCAAAGGAAAACATGCGAATACGCGAGTGTAATAATTTCAAATGGAGGGTTGCGAAATGGAAAATCCGTATAGAAATTAAATATCAAGCGCTGCTCCCAAAGTAAATCTACCCGGACAACCTGGATGACGGAAATTAAAACGCTTAATTTAGAAATGTACAAAATGTTTTCATATTTTTTACTTTCAAAACGCTGTTACTGAAGCCGCTTTTGATGTCATTTTGAGGCGAAAAAATCTCTTAATTTCTAAAGTAGATAAAAGCATGAAATATTTAAGATTCGTATAAAGCAATTACATTGAGAATGTACGAAAACTGCCTCCTCAAAGTTGTAATTGAAAGTAAAACAAAACTAGCGTAGTATTATATTAATATCTGAAACTGACAGTTCGAAAAATCATCACAGGACTTTAATACAATGTGTGGCAATGTTACACGAATTTCGTCCCATGCTGAAAACGCGGAAAATATTTTCAGGTTGTGAAAGCTTTTACACGAATAATTAAGTCCTCTACTAGTTACCAAAAATCAATATTGTTTTGCCATTTAAGGCTAGAGCAATCCTTTCCTTATTTTGTTTGTGATAAAACATTTATTCATTTATCCAAGGAAATATGTCTTACAAAATTATTGAAAAACATATTTATCATTATTAAAATATTACTTTAGGATTAACGGTATATCCGCACATTAAATAAGCGGGTTTTCCTTTTATTTAAGACTCAATATGCCTGTAACAAATAATGTACTTCCGGGTCAATGACCCCCATCTCGATCAGGTTTTTGTCCAGTTTCCCTGATCCATTGAGCAAATGCTGAGATGGACCCTTGATTTGCTTCTGGACGTAAATGTAGCTTCACTATGAGCAGGTTTTGTTGAACTTTTTTTTTTGCTTGTTGTGGTAGTAGAGCTAAGGGTGAGTTTCTATTTTGTTAACAATACAGAGAAATCAAATCTGTTCGTTCCTTTACCGTTAAAAATAAGTTTTCTATAATTTGGCAACGAAAATATCTAGTTTTTGAAATGTTAATCTCTCGCTTTTTTAATTTATTATTATTATTATTATTATTATTATTATTATTATTATTATTATTATTATTATTATTATTATTATTATTATTATTATTATTTTTCAACTATTAATAGTTAAATTATTGGGAAGTGATTCTGAAACTCAAGAAAGCGTGCGCAGATGATTTTCTCCCCCATACGTCACATACAGTTTTTGACTGTTTTTGACTAAATAAATAAATATTTATAAGAAAATTATTTTGTTTGCCTCCAAAAACTTGAAAAGCCGATCCGGTGGCCGAGATCGCTAAGGCAGTAGTGTCGTAGCGATTTCGGATCGAAGGGTCGGGGGTTCGAGTCTTGCCCTGGGCATAGTTTTATTTGTGTTCGTCCTTCACCATATAGTTTCGTCATAACGTTAACACCAATAGTAGTCGCTAATGACCTAGACGTTCATACGACCTTAAATAACAACAAAAACTTGAAAAGTTTAACATTATTTACATATCTCAAACATATATCAGGAAATCATTTATCTCCCTGAAAAGGTGAAAGCATGTATCTATACAGTGACGGCTCGAGAGTGTGAGGATTACGGGAACACAGAACATAAAAGAAAAATAACATGCAATTACAACACTCAACATTCTTGATATATTCCATGCCTGTACAGTAAAATCCTATCATTGTCCCATGCAAAAATTTCGATTCCTTGAGAACTGAAGACTCAAATGTCATGTATTGTTGTCTATTGAGAGCGTAGCTAATGCATTTTAGTCTCTCGTGAATATTACTTTCCACTTAATATCCTAAGTTAAATTACATCTGTGTTTTGCAAGAAATGTCGGTAATTTCATCACCTTTAATAGAGAGGAATTCTATAGTATTTATTTCCTTTCATAATTTTGGCCCATTAAAATTTTTACAAATTTTGAAAGCCGTTCTAAACATCTCCGAAATTACTTTAAACAACATTGTATTTTCTAAACAGTTTTCTAAAACTTGCTATCGAAAAAGGACGTATGAGCAATTCACAATCCCCGAAAACACCAGGATGATTTTATTACAGTCTTTCATCATGGTCGATCAAAGATATTTCCAAATTTCTGCAAATTTATATTGCATAAATTACGCGACTTCAAATATACCTATCTGTACCAAAAGTATTTTTTCTGTATTTTTCAGGTAAATGCTTTGTATCTTTAATGCTGAATTTTGTCCACGTTTCGACACCTCTAAACAGAAGAATAGGAAAACAAAGCAAAAAAGTGTTTCTTGCATGACATCCGAAAATACACACTCCTTGTAATGCACAACTCTGGACTAACTTCTTCTGGATTAACTTATTTTGATAAAATTAAATTTTCTTAACTGAAGTTTATATTTTGTAAATATTTTAATTCATTCATGTTTTGTTGGAAGCTTCGACAACCAAACGTTTTAAAAAAAGACGCATGACAAGAGAAACAAACCTTTTAACCATTAAGAGAACAAGGATATGAACAGCGCACCACTTTCAGGTACATGTATGCGTTTGCATATGCAGAACTCACTTCGCGGTCGCACAGGTTTTGTGATTGCAGAGTGCGATAAACTCGCATTACTTTCACTTCACTTCTCCCGAAATATACTCCAATTTAAATGTAGTGTCCCTTCAAAGTAACAAGCTGAAAGGAGAGGGGGGCACTGTCATCCAATGAGGAGCTTCATTACGACTTAAATGTTTGGTATTGAAACTCCCGATTGTATGACTGTCCTCCTCTCCTTCCAGCACGTGACATTGAAGGGACACTACATTGAAATCGAAATACACGAAGGAGGGCCCGTAAAGGACCCGTTAAAAAGGACCTGGTAGCTGCCGCAGGCTTCTTGTGACTACGACCGTCTTCCCAAATCCGATGCTGCTGCCACTCATTGAACCTCGATTATTGCCTATCAGCAAGAACAAAAATAACATGTTCATACTAAAAGAATGGTCTTGTAGACTCACTGTTGCTTTCAGGTAAGTAATAAATACATGATCTTCTTGTTTGGAATTCTAATATAATTAAGTTTATTACCCCTTTTTTCGTCTAATGCAGTGGTTGTTAGTACACCTAACACTTAATATTAAAATATAAAGGTGTAGCAAGATTATTAATTTTTATTTTTGATTGACTTTGTAGTTACAATGGAGAAAATGGAGTGTTTAAAAAAATTCTGAAATTATGTAGCAAAAACGTTAAAAATACTATGACAATAAAACACAATTAGGTTATTCATGTATTCATTGCAGATGATTAAAAGATGCAATCACATAGATTGTATCTTCGAAATAGTGGGCTGGAGAATACTTGGGTCTGATACACACAAAGTAGCATCGGCAAAACATCTGAAAAGGTTAGCAACGGAAGGTTAAGAGAAGGAAATGTTTCCGTATGTCACACATTCCCACTAGTCTATAACAAATTTATTTAAGGATAAAATCTCCATCATCAGTACGCAATGATAAATATGGGCAGTTTTTTAAAAGAGGAAGAATTTTCCAAAAATGGAATCTGCGGCATTTTTAAGCGTACTCCACTCTATTCGCGAAAACATTTAAAGAAAAAAATTCTAGCTTTTTTAAAACAAGTATTGTTTAAATGTCCCTATATTTCACACTAAGTTAGGCAAAAATTACTCATATTTTCGAAAAATTGAACATGAACTTACTTAAAGATCTGTTTTTGAAGAACAGACATTATGAAAAAAACTCTATTACTAATATTGTAGTTGTGGGAAAAAGCTGTAACTATTTTGAACCTTCGCCATTTTCAGAAATTCAGAGAGTTTAACAAAAATGAGACCTGGGATTTTCATTAAAAATTATTTTCAAATTGTTTTCAAAAAGTCGGAACAGTTCTGCTTGAGCCTCGGCGCAGTGCACATCGAGCTCCGCTCCGCTCCGCTACTCCGTGGCAAAAGTTATGCTTTGCGTTATTGAAACCAGTGCCTTAGTAATTTGAAACTTTAATACTACAGTCACAAGTCAATATACAGTATTCTCTTAAATATAATCAGTTTAAAAAGTGAATATCAACTAACGTGCTATAAGTGAGCCCACTCTTCTTGACTCTGGCCTCGGCCAGAGTGATTTGCGCCAGACATGGAGGACGCTAACGAAGAAGAATGTGTACCTAAAGCTGTTGAATATCAACTACAAGCTATTATTCAACAGCAGGAACTACAAATTAATCACCTGCGTCAACAACTGCAGCAACTACAGCTCGTCCAAGGTAACAAGGAAAATTGCCAACAACAACATCAGCTACTGCAAGGGCAGTCTTCTCAACACTATGGTACGCAACCTATCGCAACTGACGGCGCAGCAACCGCAAGTTCAGTGTTTCACGGCAGTGGCCCTTCATCACACTGCCCACTTCCCCAGGAGTCGTCAACCGTAAGTGTCAATACCAATAATTATGGAAATGAATCCAAGAAGCGAAAAGTGATGCAATCAGGAGAAAGTGAAAATGCAACTGTGTACAATGTCCCAGTCAGTTCACGCTATGCTACACTTGAAAATTTAGATCATGAAACAATGAATGTCTGCGAACCGGAACCGGTACAAGTTAAAATTCCCCCTATAAACGTTCACGCGGTTGATAATTATGCTAAACTGTTAGAAGACATTAAAAATATAGCTGAGAACGATTTCACAACTAAGCCTAACAAAGACTCAGTTAAAATAATGTTCACCGCTATAGACGATTTCCGTAACTTTAGAAATTTCTGTGAGGAAGAAAGAATTCAATACTATTCTTATAGAGACCCCACCGAGAAATATTTATCTGTGGTAATTAAAGACTTGCCTGTTACGTACTCTGAACAAGAAATAAATGATGAACTAATCCGAATAAATTTACCAGTAATCAAAGTGTGTAGATTATACAATAAAGAAAGAAAACCCATTCCAATCTGTGCAGTGGACTTAACAGACAATAGAGAGGCTCGGAATGTATTCAACCTAAAAAGAATTTTGTATAGTGTAGTTAGAGTTCAGCAAAGAATGAAATCTAGAATTATAATGTGTAAAAAGTGTCAACGATATGGCCATTCACAGGCTAATTGCGGTTTCGAAGCCAGATGCGTTAAATGCGTAGGAAGCCATCACTATTCCGAATGCAGAAAATTAAAAGACGCACGTCCTCAGTGCGTAAATTGCAAGCAATTTCACGCTGCTAACTATAGAGGTTGCACATATTATCAAGAACATGTTAATTCCCTTAAAAATATTCCTTCAAATCTAAACATAAGCAAATCAATTAACTTGTACTCCAACCATTCAAAAAAACACCCATTCTCCCCCAATAATATCCAACCAAGAATTCCCACCTCTACCTCGACAGCCTTATTTGAAAAATACTCAAACAAATACCGCAACCCCGAATAATGACTGGCCCACTTTAATTTCGTCCATAGTCTCCCAAGTTATCAACGCGATCATTCCTCAAGTGCAAAATATGGTTGGTTCAATGGTTGCTGCATACCGAAGTAATGCCAAATAAAAATGAAATAAATAATATTTTAAATTGGAATGCCAATGGTTTAAAGCGTCAGGAAAATATGTTTAGAGTTTTCTTACAACAACATAGTATAAAAATCGCGTGCATCACAGAAACACACCTAACGCCTGGCGACAGGTTTAATATTCCAGGGTACTGCTCTTATCGCAACGATAGAGTGACCTCTAACATAGCCTCAGGCGGAGTGGCAATATTCATATCAAAAAATCTTAAACACGAACAAATTCCGACCCCATTTTCCGCAAACCTGGAAACAGTCGGAATTAAAACAAACATCAATAATAAATCAGTAAATATAATATCAGCCTATAAGCCCCCCAATAGAACATTCCCGATAAATTCATATAAACAAATATTCGCTACCAATAATACAACCATCCTGTTAGGAGATCTCAATAGCAAAAACACTACCTGGGGCTGTAATACTACATCTTGGCACGGTAAAAAATTATTACAATTCATGACCAGTAATAACATTGAGATAATGACACCTAATGAACCAACTCGATATCCATCTAATCCAAACATCGTTCCCGATATTTTGGATATTATTCTGACTAAAAACATAAATTTCCCGCTCTATCAAAATGTACTAAATGAACTTGATTCAGATCACTGCCCAATAATCATATCCTTAACCGCCCCAATAGAAGAACTCGCCACTAACAACATTATACGAGGAATTACAAATTGGCACAAATATGCTAATTTAATGACCCACAATTATTCATATCCGTATAACATTAAAAGTGTAAATGATATCGATAACGAAATTGAAAGATTCTCTAATGCTATTATTCACTCATTAAAACAA